>VZTO01018618.1:21372-49892 GCA_013400615.1 Syrrhaptes paradoxus | reverse complement strand
AAAAGAAAAAATGTTTGTCCTGTGCTCCCCCCCCCCCCCCCGCAAAAAAAAAAAAAAGGATTAATATTTCATTTGTAAATAACGTACCTGAGTCAAAAAGCCAAAGGTGCAACAAATTGAAAAAAAATCTTTAATACTAGTTAAAGGTGTGTTAATAGAATTATGATAACTTGAGAAGTCAAGATTTTTAAAATCAGTCTTCAGTGCATTGAAGTGTGCTTTCTTAAAATATCTTTTCAGTACATCATAATATTGGTAGCCATTTAATAATTTCATTGATGTTAACTGATACATGTTACAAATGTACCATTTTACAGTAATTTTTGTAGTGAGTATGGGTTTGGGTATCAGATGTGCCATAGCGATGTTTTCTGAAATAGATTTTCACTAGTGAAAAATATACTCAAATAAGATTGCATATTTAACTCTTTAGAGTACAAACTTCTTACAGTAATTTTAAAAGGCAATGTCAGAGTGTATTTTAGCATAAAGGAAAAAGAAGTAGATCTTAATATTCCAACCTATTCTTGACAAGTTCTTGAGTATTAGTACATCTCTTATAAAAGTGTCTAGCAATCTGTAAATGTTTTATTTGCCTTACATGGTTAAATTATGTACATTCATGTGGGCATATGTAAAAAATACTTAAAAGTTAAATCTATGCTTTATTTGTCAATAGTTATTAGACCTGTGATTTTTTCCAAATGATAAACTTTGAGAGCTCCCCTGTTTCATAGTTATCTTCTTTTGAAGGTTTTTAATGCAGATTTGTTTATGACAATGCTTTCCAAAATTAGTCCCATCTTGAGACTTTCAAAAAACCTGATAACTTACTGTTCTTTTCCAGTTCCATTTTGAAAGGTGTACTCCCCTTTATCTTTCATCCCCTAAATACTTAGATATACTGAATTAATGGCAGTAGAAAAGTGACTACAGGAAAAACAACTTTTCAGACTCTTAAAATATTTTCTTAGAAGGTACGCTTCTTGCTAAATCTGCCAGATGCTTTAATATATACTACACGGTAAAAAATTTCTATTTGTAAAGTGCTAGAAAAAAATGCACGTAAAAGTTGTTTTAGGAGAAACAGAATATAATATCTATTCAGTGTGTTTTCTTCTGGTTTCCTTAATTTTTTTCTTCTCTCTCTCTCTTTAAAAAGTTTTTTCAACAGCTAAAGCAAATTCAACTTTTCTTAGCCTAAACCTTATACTGTTACTGTTCCACTTTTATTACAGTTACATGTATTAGACCAGAAGCAAAAAAAAGAATCCCTACTGAGGGCTTCCAGAGTGGAAGACGTTTTATCCCAACTATGAAGCAGTACTTGCACAGTGGACAAACTTATTTTCTTGGGTTTTCTACTTATTGTTAGTGAAAAATGGTATGCATTCAAGAACACAAAGCATTGCAGAGTGCACAAATTGATTAGGATTATGAAGTTTTATTGCCATGCAACATGAAAAGTTATCTTTTCTCCTTAAAGTGGATCAGGAAGCTTAGGACATTCTCGAAAATAAAATGAAATAATGTTTAAACTCCTTTCTAGAGTCTTTCTAGAATAAAGTAATGTAGGATGGTTTTTGGAGAAAAGGAAGGATGGCTTCTGCAAAAGTGTGAAAAAATATTAATCATATTGCATCATGTTAAAACTTAAATTGAATAAAAAATACTCTTCCAATTACTTATGAGGCAACAATAAAATTCAGTGCATTACTACCTCTTTGGCATTTTTAGGTTTAGATCATATTTTCAGAAAAAGAGAATCAATATAATAAGTGAGTTTAGTTACTTAGTGCAGGTCAACTCTGATTCTGGTTTCTTCTTTGTTTTTTTTCCCCATATTTTAGGCATCTGCTTTAATGTTAGCACTGAAAAGTATAATGTAGATAAATGTTTAGGTTAAAGTTTAAAATGCTTCTTTATGAGATAGTTAGTTATTTTATAAAGTGTTTTGTTTTCCTTTCTGGAAGATTATGTGTATAATAGATGAATTGTGCCTCTAATCTGATAACTTCTGTAGGAGCTATCAGCATAATTTTTGGACTATTGCTATTAACTGCCTTAATAAAGGGAGAAAAAAATTCTTAAATTGAACTACACAAATAGCAAGCTTTACTTTTTTAATGAAATGCCATTATCTCTCTGTTTCAGTAAATCCAGTTTAAGCTCTTTACATTCTAAGGATAACACCAGTAGAAAAACACTGAAATTATTTAATTTGCATAGCAGACTTCTTGTGTATCATGCCAACTAAATGCTATACAAACACATGTGGAATGTGTCTGCTTACTGTTTCTTAAGGAGCAGTCCATAGTGTTGAATACTGTGAGTGGTTTTATGATGTGTGAAAATGAAGGGCAGAGAAAAAAAAAAAAGTGTTGCTTTCTTTTTGTAGCACGTAAAACCAAAGATGACTGTCCAGTGGAAGAAAGTAACTTGCAATAAAATGAGATAGTATTAAATAAATAGTATTGAGTAATTGAGAGGGTATAGAATAGTACTATTTGCTAGGTTATTCAGTACCATCCTAACACTATTCAGTTTGGGTAAGCTTTTTTGCTCAGTGCCTGTGTCAATCAAGACTATGACAGCTAGAGCTTGGTTGTTTGTATGTTGGAGTTATTTGCCTTTCTGTGAATTGGACTGAGACCCTCTGGCTTACTTAAGTTATGTGTTCTTGTAGAAATTAGGTAGTGACAGTTTAGGATGTCTGGTCTTGCATACAGAGTCATAAGAAATCTGGAGGTGAAGCCTTCACTTTCAGGTTTTAATCCTCTGCTCTGTCTCTCCACACCAGAGAGTTCCAGCATTATTTCTAGACTCTGACTATTTCTCTGGTAGTCTAAATAAGAATTTTCCGAACCATAACGTTTATTTGTATGAATGTCAAATGACATGGGAACTGCTGTTTCTGTGATGTTTAAAAAAGACATGATGATGTTTAAAAAGTGAGAATTATCTAACTTGCATGTTTTTCCAGAGGAGATTGGAAGCAGTTCAGGTGGTATGTGCCCCATCCCCAGTTCTGTGCAGGCCTGAAGGTGCCACTGCTTGTCACCTCAACAGGAGAAGGTACTTTCCCCAGGAGCATGGGCTACTTAAAAATTGTGCCTGAAAGGCTATGTAACTTTTAATCCTAAAACATGAATAATCTTTTATTATTCTTTTTTGAATCCTTTTCCTTCATAAAGTAGTTTGGTTCTGAAAGGTCAGATAGTCAAAAGTTTCTACAAAAATTTCCTCTTAAATCACTTTGGTAGCCATTAGGGAATGGGAATGTCTTCACTAATGGAGCTGGAGTAGGATATTGATTTGGAGCTTTATGGCTATCTGCACATGTATTGACATTTGCTGTTCTTTAATTGCTGCTGTTTATTGAATTACAAACAAAATGGCTGCTGACCACTAATCCTATCCCGATATACTATTGATATCTTATTAAATTTTGAAGATATTTTTCTCAACAAAATGGTGCAGATTTTCTGAATGAACTAAGTTAAGCCTACTTTATAAAAGCAATAAAATGAAACTTTCTCAGAAATAGTAGCTTGAGAAGAAGTAAGCTTTTATTTAGAGTTCCTTTGCAGTTCTTAGAGGTTTCAAAATGCTGTCTCCAGTGGTTTCAACAGTGAAAGGCAGAATGTTGCTTTAAAAAAATGCCAGCTCAGAAGAGTGAAGAGCAGTTAGCCTGAAGGCAGCAGGGAGGCTGAAGTGAACATAAAGGCTTAATTCTTTCCTCTAGTTCCTCAGTTTATTTTCAGTATTGTCATCTGTGTTCAGGTAAACAGCTGACTGAAATTTTGATCTTAACAAAATTGGAAAAATAGGGAAATCATGTTGTAGTTCTGGTATTAATTTTTAATGCTAGCTTTATCTTGAGGTTTTTTAACGTGTTTGCATGACTAATCATGCTTATGCGTGACTGCATCGTAAAGATACACATAGAACAAGCCTTGTCTATGCTACTCTGTTTTTCAAGTGTTGAGTGAGCTTCTGGTGAGTCTAAGTTTGTGTTACCTGCACTTGATATTTCATATGTGTCTATCCAGCTATCAGTGAAATTCCCCTGGTATAGATTTAGTTTTCTGTTTCTAAGATGGCTTATATATCAGAAGCTCCTTTTAAAGACTGAAGTAGAGAGATTTAAAATTAAATGCTCCCTTCTGCAGCCCTTAATTTCAATGTTAATGATGGCAGTAGCGGAAATAATCAGTGCCATTTCCTCTGTCCTCTTTACAAGCTTAAGAAAAATCTATGTCACTAATTTGTTTACATAATGCATTTTGCAAACTAATTTACTAGATGCAGTAGTACAAATAATAATTTAAAGAGCATAGATTAAAGGACACATTCTGCCACCTTCATTCATATTAAGTTATGCTCTATTTTGCAAACAGTTCTTTTGGTTTTAATAGGACCACCATGAGGGCAGAACTCCACTGAAGTAAAACCTGTTTGTTCCTTTACATATAGAGGAATAGGCTATGTGTGTCGAAAAGCCTTGATAGTAAAAGAATCTGGAAGAGGTAAAAGAGGGTTGTTAAACTGTCAGGCATGAACCGTAAATCAGTCAAGGCAATAACAGCACACTTTCTAGCCCACCTCTCTATATGTTATTCATTATTTGTTTTATAATTACATCTATATGCTTCACAGTAAGATTCACTGGAAGATAAATTCCTTTCCCTGAAGAACTTATAAACTAGGTATTCAGAAATGTAATACATTAAATTTCCTACCAAATTGAGTGTGTAACCAGAAAACACAATGTATAACAATTAAATTAGAAAGTAAATGGGCATTAAGTTGTCAGAAAAAATAAGTTGTTTTTCTGTGATTTAAATTAAAATTTTTGTGAAGGCTGTAGCCTTTTGTCTGTCATATCTTAATTATTTCATTTTGCAAAGTCATTAACATGAATCAGAGTAAGCAGAAGACTGTGTAGTCAGACCAAGATTTGACAGTGGCAAGGAATTTTTTTAATAATGCCATGAGATAATGTCCTGATAACGAAAAGGGTCATTTTTGAAAGCTCTTATTAAAAGCAGGTTTTCCCATGGACAAGAGAACTAATAAGTTTATTTTCTTTATAGTTTGTTTCTACATGCTCCTTTCTATGTTCCTGCCTTTTTTGTCTGGATAGTTGTCAGTCCCTGCTGTTACTAGTTTAGACTTACAGATTTGCTGATTTCCCTTCCGGTTGCTGCATTTTTTTTGGATTAATCAGAGGGTGAGTTTTAGTTGTCATTCTTTTGATAAACACATTCAAGGGCTCTTCTTCACCTCCTGAGTGTTGGTCGTAAAACTTGGACCTTCATGTGTTCAAAAGCTTCACCTGCTGTTATATTTAATTGTAATTTACCAAATAGACCAGAGGTTATGTGTATGTAGTCAAATGGTGTGTCTCATAAACCATGTTAACATAAGAATTCTTCTAAGTAACTAAATGTCCCAAAATGAACTAAACTCAGTGTATGTTCTTTTATGCATTTGGTGGGGTTTTTTTATTGTTACATTTGTGTCGTTCTTAAACATGTTGCATGTACATTTTTAATAAAATGTTTGTCATAGTCCTTTAAAATAATTTCTTGCTGAAAGATCAATATCCTCTGAAAACAAGTCTTTGTGTAAATTGGTTATTGCTTATTGAAAGCAGTACTGTTATAGCCACTTAAACTATCCCAGTATCCCAGTGGTTGTAAGGAAGAAAATGCTCACAAGTATTGTATAGGAATAGTAGGGTATATGGTCCTAATCATATCGTTAGTACAGCAAGCTATTCCAGCCAAGGATGCAGTTAATTACAGCAAAAGATACTTTAAATTTAATTTAATCTTGGGTTTCTGGAAAATACTACCCCTTTCTTTTACATCTCACTTCAGTCCTGTAATAATTTCAACTGTTCTGTTTATATATTCCAGTTGTTTTCATTCCTTCGTATGAGGATAAACTTAAGAGAATGTCAGTCATATTTATGGACATGTATTTTTGACACTCATTAGGTAATGTTAGGAATAATGCACCGTCTCGTGAGAGAAAAGAACCCATCTATTGTAATTTCTCTGCAAGGATTTGGACACTGAGACAGCCACATTGTATGAGGCAGCCTGCAGGCCATGGCCTTGTTCTGTCCAAGTGCCGAACTAACATCAACAAAATGTTATTAAATGTATTTGGTAGTTTGTCCTCCAAGTGTTGAGTTAGATGCTTTTATTTTTGACTACTCTTGATTCATCCAATGAAGATGTGCAGGGCTTAGGGGCAGGGAGGGAAGAAAACAAAACTTCTAAAAAAGGCCCCAAAAGAATGGCTGTGTTGGAATTTATCTGTCTGAATTATTAGAATGTCATTTGAAGTGTCACTTTTTTGTTGTTTAACAGAATAGTATTTATAAATTGCTGACAGCTTTTATTTTGTTACCAGAGCAGGATGAGGATACAGCAGTGAGGGATGCCTTCATTATTTTCTTTGCTAGCTCCAGCAACTGAAAATGCTAGATTCTTGCCAGCTTTAATTAAACCACTTAATAGGACTTGAATTTTGTGAGACAGTAGGCATGACACAATGTGCTGGTGGAGTAACATTAAAAATAGATCACTGAATTCAATAAATTTCTATTTAACAGTGCGAACATTGTTTCCAGCTCTAATCCTGTATTACTGTAACATAATGGAAAAATACCATTATATATTAATAAATACTGGAATACTTAATTTTAGATCTTTAATACTCTGTTTTGAGACTGTTGTTAAGTACAACAGAAGGCATAAAAATTTGTACATTTTCTTTTACATTTTCCTCTGCCAGTGGTTAATAAACTAGATAATTGGTACTTAGTATAAAGATACAGGAGGCTGGTAACTAATAAAGATAGCACGACAGTGCAAATGAAGACTGTAAACATCATGGTCCTGATTTTTTTTTTTCAGTATACAACAGTCTTGTCGTGTTCAATTATAATTTTCTGGTTAACTGTCCTTCTGAGTCAGCCCTCATATCACTTATGAAAACAGAAGCACTTAGTTGCTTTCACTAATTGCTGCCCTCTTTTTTGATAGAATTGTTGTTGAGCTCAATTTCTGATTAGCAGTGCAAGAAACACCAAGGCTGAGGGCTCTTCAGTTCAGATATAGAAAACTATCACATTTGCCACTATATACTAAAAATCCCAAGGACTTGTTTTGTTTTGGGTTTTTTTGTTTGTTTGTTAGGCATAGAATTTTAATCTTTTTCTCCTACCTAGGTTTTGTAGGTTTTTTTGGTGTTTTTAAAAATAATGTTGATGTGGTTATACAATGTATTGATGCATTGAATCTTAGTGGGTGTTTGGGGTTTTTTTGAGTACATTTATATTAGAGAGGAGCAGAGACTGCTATCTGCCTTTCAAATCCGTTGATATTGGTCTTTGTATCCAGTTCCTATATACTGACAAATAGACCCACATGTGTGTATTCCTACTGTAAGCTTCATTTCTTTGGGAGACCAGGCGACCACCTATGTCAGTGCAGAGGAAAATACAGAATTATTCCTGTGGTTGAAAATGAAGAGAGTTATTCCAGGGGGAGCACAGTCTTGACAATGTGTGTGTGGGAATGCAATTAGAAGAACAGAGAGCGACAAGGGAATTGTACAAGACATTCGTGTTGCTGTAGCAAAAGTGAGATGTGCTATCTAGGATTTTTAGAGTAACATCTAAAAAGCTGGAATAAAAGCTATATTTAGAAGTGGACAGCACATCTTTCACTCTTTTTAGTGATGGAACAGGGTTGTTTGTTCCATCTAGTCCTCATTGGAGGCAATGAGCTTTAGATCATTGTTTTGCATTTTTTGACAGATTTGACTTCTGAGATGGTTGCTCACCTCCAACCTTTGTTTTGTATGGATTTGAACTTAAAATGGATCCAATGCTGTGTAGCCAGTTATGACTGATTCCCTTCCTACTGAAGTTAGATACTAAATCTCTCCAGAGGTTTTGTTTTGGATGCCAGAGTCAGTGAATGTCTGTTTAATTAATGAAATAATGTCTTTTAAGTCCTGACTATGGTCAGTGAGGCCACAGGACCTTTAGACATGGAACAAGCTAGAAAAAAGATACAATTCTGTATAGCTGTCTTAAAACTGTACAAACTCCCTTGAAACTCTACACGTATATGCACATCTCATGTATTTTGAGGAGATGAATTACAGACAGTGCAGAGAATGAAAACCACAAAATACTAAAAATTCAGGGTAGAAGTTAATTTTAAGGGAGAGTCTTGCCACAGTTACAGACAGACTGCTCTCCTTAGCAAGTATTTTGTAGAGCTTCTGGTATTTTAAGAGTTAGGCCTTGTGATAAGAGGCTCTACTAGTTAGGCTTTATAAGTATTAGGGCAAGATTACTGTGTGACAGTACAAGCACTTTATAGTACTTGCAGTTATAAATAGCTTTATCCATGTGTAGCCATGTAACTTCTGCAGCACCATAGCTGATATTATGCTATTTAATTTACCTACTAAAGAACATAATATTTTAATAAGGCCTTTGATTTTCCAGGTGTGGAGTACTTGTACTATGAAGTGGAAGTCTTCAGGGTAAAGTGTTTTTAGAATGTGTCTTCCTTTTAGAAAAAAATGTCTGTGGCAGCCTACACACAGATACTTAGAGCAGTTTAATAATTGCTTTCTCCTGTGAGACTCCGTGGCACTGAAATAAGAACCAGCATGGTTAACCCTCATTAAAACAAATAGAATAATTTCTTACTAAAATGAAAGACTTTTTAATCATTCAGATTCATGCTATTTAGAAAAATGTTAAATTATTAAAAGGCTGCTGTAATTTAATGGACTAGGAAGACTGCACTTCATTAAATTGTATGAAATGCTACGTTTTTTGTTGATACACAAATAATTCACCGCCTATTTCTCAAACTATCTAAGCTTTCATCTTATTGTTGGATATAAATTTAAATCTTAAATTTGACCCATAAACTTTAAAAATTAAAATATTTCCCCTGTAAAGTACTCATAAAAGTAATGGTGAGGACTTTTATGAGTCTAAGTCTTGTAACTTCATCAGCAATGCTTCTTGGTAAGTAGAAGTGCAGTCCACTTCGTTATTTATAGAAAATAGGAAACATGTAAACTGTAGGCATCTCAATAAAGCAACAAGAACAAAGGGCAGGTGTAGGAGATGGTGACATCTATGCATGTGGTTGCTCACTGACAGGCTCTAAGTGGTCCAGGTGTGAGACAGGTACACACCAGAAGCTATGTGAGCAAATGAAATATGTTGACCCCATGTTCAATGTGAGTGTTATTATTGCTGTTTTTGTCAACTTATACTTCACTATGAGGGTGGTGAGACACTGGAACAGGTTGCCCAGGGAGGTTGTGGATGCCCCATCCCTGGAGGTGTTCAAGGCCAGGCTGGATGAGGCTTTGAGCAACCTGGTCTAGTGGAGGGTGTCCCTGCCCATGGCAGGGGGGTTGGAACTTGATGATGTTTAAGGTCCTTTCCAACCCAAACCATTCTATGATTCTATAATATTTACTTTAAATAACACTGAATCTAACTGATTGTTTATTTTAATCTGAGGCTTAAATCAGAGGAATACCAGAGAGAGGAAAAATACTGACAGTAAACAAAGCCAAATTAAATTAGCATTTGTTGATGGTTTTACTTACATGGTTTCAGTTTACAGGATAAACCTGCTTTTTTGTTCTGTGGAAAGGGTTCATATGATCTCATGACACTTACTGGAGATATGTATAGAAGAAGATCTCTGAACTGTCTTATTTGCATGCTCTGGGTGCATCTGTGCTGGTGTTTTAGTTTGAGTAAAGAAATGCAGTTTTGAAGTGAATCTCACAGTTATTCCACTGTACTGTGGTTTGGTTCATACCACACATGATTGTTTGGTTAATACAGATTGTTTTCCCTTTAGAAATATTTGCTTATTCATAGAGAGCCCTTCACTGTTCACTTCTGAAGAAAACCTAATAAAGTTGTTTTGAAAGTTATCAAGCTTTTATTTCCAGTGTGTTTAGCTCAACAGATAGAAACTATTTGTGAGAAAAATCGGTGTAGGCACGCTCTTCCCAAATATGAATGTTCTTGCTTTTAGGTTTCAGGATGTACTAATTGCAACAGGTTTCTGTATTTCTTTACATATCTCAGGAAGTTTGTGCTTTGTTGTGGTTTTGTATGAGACTTATCTATGTGGAGTTATGCAACTTTTGTTAGTTATCCAGCTGTGTCATATACAGAGATATAGTTTGTTTTCTTCAGCTGCATTGTTTTTAAACCAAAGCTGCTTGCCTCTTCCATGTGTAGGCAGTTGGAATAAATCTGTTCTTTTTCTAAGAGTGGACTTTCACGTTAGTTGACATCACAAACTGTGTTTTTAAAAAAATATGATTATCTTTAAAAATAAGACTCTTTTGACTGTAACAGGATGCCTGCCTATATAATTTTATTTGTTGTTTAATTTCAGGGTGGCTGATACCACAGATATGTATGTATATCTTTCTGAATTGTGTGACTATATAATCTTGCAAAGATAATGCAAAAAATTTAAATGTCTCTAACCAGGAGGACATTTCCTGAGAGTTCTGTTAATAAAGATGTGCTACATTTTCATGCCAAAATGCGTGAGTGTCCTTTAAGCAAAGTGTGTGTCATCTGAAAGCTTCACATTGCTGAACTTTCCTGTAACTAAAACCAGATAAGTTTTTTTTGTTAAAATTGCTGGGCTGGCTTTTTCATTTAATTGCCTTTAATACCTTTAAAATTGATCACCTATCTGATATTTTTGTTCTGATTACAGAAGAAAAAAATAGTTTTTTATAGTTTGAATGTAGTGAAAAAATGTTTTGTGTAATGCTTTGCTGATGAAAATGGTGCATTTTCTTTAAGCTTAGTAGCTGATCTTGTTAAAGCTCTTTGTAACAGTTACTGTGCTCTTCTTGCAATGTTTTTTGTTTCCTTGCCCCTCCCTCCTCCCCCCTTCATCCCTCAACATACATCAAGTGATTTTATTTAATGGTTCAAATTCCACTGCCTGGCTACTCTGCCCCAATTTTGTCAGAGAAATATGTTCTGAAATATTTATATCTCTCTCACTGAGGATTCACAAATGAATGCTTTCCTTTAAGGCTGAGCAAAAAGGGTTAGTAAGAGAGAAGTGATTGCCAATAGTTCTGCTGTTGTGTTATGCTGACTTCACATGCAGGATACATGCAGGCCCATTTCTTACTTGTGCTTTCCTATTACATCCTCGGCTTTGTAAACATTGTACATGCTTCCTTGGGAAAATATTTTCATTCTGAATAATATGCTCAGTTTCAAAGTGAATGAATTCTTTCAGCAATTAGTGTTATTTTCAGACATTCATTTCTAAGTGGTTGAGTTTGTTGCAATTTTATTTCTTCAATTTTAGACACACAATTGTAGGGGCTCGTAATGTTCTGATCTTGAATGGAGCTAGGGAGTCCTGCTTTGCCCTAGTTTGTATCATTTCTCATCACTGCTCCTGACAGCATGTATCAAATTTTTTTCTGGTGTGCCAGCTCTGATGCTTCTTGGAATCTGCTTGCTAAAATGGCAGAAAGTTTAACTGATAAACAAAAAAAGCAGTACTTTTCTGGCGATTTACAAGGTGAGTCAGCTCAGTAAGGCTTCAGCAGAAGGGAGGATGTGCAGCTACACAGCCAGGACCCGAGCAAGAGGAGGTGTGAGTGGAAGAGCCCCAGAGCCAGCGGAAGGAAGAAGGCATATGATTATATAGCTAGGGTGTGGGTGAAAGGAGGGTTAGTGGGACAGTCTTCTCTGTGACATGACTGAGCAGTAGATATGGTGCCAGAAGCCCACTGCTTACAAGTACTACCTATGTGTTAGCGACAGCTGTGCTGAACACTGCAATTTATATGCTTATGCTACATGTTTAGAATTACTGTATAGATTAGCATAAAAAGCACTCTACCATAAACTTCTCACAGTAATACTATATTTGTGATATGGGAAGTTACTGTTTTAGAATGGAAATGTAGGATTACTTCCTAGAATTAAGTGATCTGATTTTTCGCTAGTAGCTTGAAGTAAAAATAGCCTAAATATTTTGTATTGTCTGATTGTTTCCTTCATATTTAGCTAAACAAAATGTTTTTTCCATTTTATCTGCCTAAGAATGTTACCTGCATATAATGGAGCTGAGAGGTAGAGGTTGGCCAGAATACAGACTGCTGGGGATTCATTTAGTTGTAGAAATGAAATTTCTGGACTGATTGGACACTGTTTTAGTGAAGTAGATCTTTGTACATTTTTGTGTACTTCTAAATGCAGCTATCTGGCAGAAACATCTCATGAATTTATAGTAAGATTTTTAAATTGTTTGCTATTGTTCCTTAATGGCAGTTTCTGAAACAGGCTGTTTTCACATTTAACTAGTGTTTTTATTTGGAATGTCACTCTTTTAATTCCAGATTTTCTTTGTGTTTCTGTTTTACATGTGTTTTGCTGTCTGGTTTTGTTTGTCTGTTGTTAACCTTTATTGAAACTTTAATTTCTGCAGCTAAGTAGGTGTTTCAAAATATATTAAAATTATTAGTAAAAGTTTTCATTCTTATATTAACTTGAGCCAAGTATTGCAAAATATGTAGTTGAAAAAATATTGGGGAGCATTGACAAAAGATTCTGGCACATAATTGACAGGTTTACTCCTGTCCTTAAGTTCTGACTACAGGAAATTTTTTTGCTTTGTCCATCCATCATAGGTCTTCAGTAATAACCAAATCTTGTTTTAAGGAATTGTTTTAAAGGAACTTCTTACTGGACCTAAAGCTTAAAATTTGTCTTTTTATTTCACACGTACCATATAATGACCATTACTTTCCTTTTCTCTGAAAACTTGCAACTTGTACTTTTCTGAGAGTAAACATGAGAGCATAACAACTTCTGTTTCAGGATCTTCAAGTTTTTCATTAAGACCAGTCAAGGTAGTCTAGACCAAATCAATTAGTCTATTTATAAACTAGAGGATAACTTTTTTTTTTAAATATCTGTTGAGGAGTGTGTAGGTTACAGCAGAAAAATGCAAAGAAGAAACTTATTGCCAAGTAGGGTAATGCATGCTTATTGATGGTAGATTTATGTACGAGGTATTTTAAAGTGAGAATGCAGTAACAGAGCAATTTTTTTCAGGCTTTAAAAATTTTTTATTTCCATTTTGTCTGAGATTATTTTCAAAAATATTGTAGGAAAGAACTAGAATATCATGTGATGTTTTCCATACATAAAAAAACCTTTAGAGCTGCTTAGAGGGTCTGACCTTAGGAGCTAAGAACTAATGGCCCACAGGGAGAAGAAATCAAGTGTCACCATAAGGTTACTTGTCATATTCCCTGACCGTGAAGTTCAGATTTCTGTTCTGAAAATTAACTTTTATTTGGCTATCACTTCAGTGACAACAGCATGTGAACTAAATTCTCTGATCCCTCATTTGTTTTCCATGTTCCTCTCCAAGGACTTAGTACCCTGAGATCAAAACTCCCATTTTACCAGATATACTAGTTCTCTATGTTATGTCTACATTTTAGATTATTCTTAGATGTCATATGCTTCAGAAATAGAAACAGATGCTATTAAAACTTTTGATTCCACCAGTATCAGTATAAATTTATCTGATGAACCTTTACTACAGAGATATTCATTGTCAGATTTTTTTGGACTGCATTCTGTTAGTGTTAAAATCTACAAAGAAAACCAGGAAGATGGTAGCCGATGAGTTGACACAGCATTCACCAAGTAAGCACACTTTCTGACTGGATGTTTGATCTTGACCCTATCTGTTCTTCATAATCCTCTACTCATAAGAAAAGTGCCTCTATTAATTTTTCATATCATAAAGAACACCAAAGAAGATCAAAGAGGTAAACAATCTGTGAAATGTGTCCTTTTTCTAGTCTCGAGAATGTGTCTCATTGAAAAACTATTCAAAGAGACAGTAAGCCCTTATCATTGCTGGAAGCATGGGATTTCTATCTTCTTATCTCACAGGAGGAGACTTTATTACTTCCTGCTTCCAAAGAAGAAAGGGGGGTAAATTCGGTTGAGGGAACTGAATTATTTCAGCTGCTGTGTTGAATTCACATTGGTCACTTTTTTATTTCCGTTACTGGATTAATAGCAATGACAAAGGTACCTACTTTCATAAGTGTCCAGCCAGCCAATATAAAGCTTCTGAGATCCTCATTTGGAATATATAATAGTTGTGTATGAAGCACCTGTACAGAGAGCTGCTTTGACATTTCCGTAGCAGTGAGAACATTTAGGAAAACACTGCGGTGGTAATGGCCTCTGTACGTGTCCAGGCTGTGCAGTTGTTCATATATGAAGATGTCTGTCTTATGAAAGACATTTCCTGTGAACAAATTCGAAGACTACCAAATGCAGACATAGGTCTGGTACATGAATATGAAAGGTATCAAAGGAAGCCTGGAAACAATATGTAGCTAAAGAAGAGGGCTTATTTTTTTTCTTTTTGAGTAGACTCTTATGAAGGGTACCCCTGAAAAAGTGCACAGTAGACCTTTTTACTATGTCTGCCCTGTAAAATTTATGGCCACAGTTCTGGGCTCACAGAAGCATGAATAAATGCACTGTTAATGGATTCCAGACTGCTCTGTGAAATCAAGTTTGCAGTTTCCAGTATGAACTTGGTCACCTTGTAGGTCACGTGACCTCTTACAGACATGTAGCACCTCATGTGATAGCTTTTTTTGTTATTTATTTATAGACATGGAAGAAACAAAATTAATCTACAGTCCAGATAAGTGCATTGTAGGGAAATTGTGTGCAGGTTTTTTTTGAGAGGGCAAACTTTCT
Organism: Syrrhaptes paradoxus; assembly: GCA_013400615.1. Taxonomy (NCBI): domain Eukaryota; kingdom Metazoa; phylum Chordata; class Aves; order Pterocliformes; family Pteroclidae; genus Syrrhaptes; species Syrrhaptes paradoxus. The sequence goes on along the minus strand of VZTO01018618.1, from coordinate 35,026 downwards.
GGAATTTTGGAAGATAGGCTTAGTATGGAGTCTTGTTTTTATGACTGAATCAGCTGATAGATACTTTTCTACCTTGAGCTATTCCTGTCAAATAACCTAGAATTACTTGTAACTCAAAGCAGCCCAGCAATTGTCTTTTCTAATTATTTGAAACACATACAATCTAGATGCTTGACTCTCAGGACACACCTGATGACAAAATCTGGAGGAAGTAGTTTGATTTGCTATACTCAACAAAATGTTAATGACTGTCTGAATTACAAAGATTTTATTACACTTTTTAAACTCATCTTCTCTAATTGTAGGAAGAAATTATACAAGAAGACATGTTTTCAAATGAAAAGATTTAAATGATAATGCAATCAGTGCCTCATATCTCTTTGTACTTAACATTATCAAATGCACTGTATTATGCTTTCTCCATTTAGTCAGTGAACCTCTTCCACAGTTTGTCTGCATCTAGCATGTATGTATAGTACTCTCCAGTTGACTGTCTCTGACATTTTCGTGTCCACTTACAGCAGCATCGCACAGAGGATGCAACATTTCTCTTTATACCCAAGTGATATGAGTCATCAATCAGGCTATTCTCTAATGACATCTCTTTCATCTGGTAGCCATGTTTGCTTCTGCACCTTTTCATGAAGGATGCTTTCCTTGTAGCCATTGGAAAAAAAGTCTTTCTCAACCACAGTGAACTAATCTACTGAAAGAAATTGGAGTTAATTGAATTATTGAGCTATAGCTTTACTTTTCTTCCATACATTCTGTGATGATCACAAAGAGGTTTGCTGTTTTTATTCAGAATAACAAATTTAGAGCAAGATTGTGTTTTGTTAAGGAGCTTTATAAGCAGCCACTATGTCCAGCTGCTCCTAGTGATTCCTTCTACCCAGCCCAGAAACCCTCGGATCTCTCCAGCTCAGGCCAATGGATGTGGCTGCTGCTGTCCTATTTGCAGGTTCAACCAGTAGCGAAGGTAAGTCTGGCTTTACACTAGGCTGTTGATTTCTATCTCCTTTTTATTACCCTGCTTGGAAAGTTTCACAGTGAAATGTAAACATGATAAACAGAAAGACTGCTCATGAATTCAGTAGGTGACATTTTCCCAAACTTCCTGGTGTGCATTTTGACAGTCATAGAAAGAGAGCTTGTTTCTAAGATTATCAATTGCCAAACTGGTTTTTATTCTTCTGAACTTAATTCAATTGAGGCTTACAATATTTTTCGTAAGTATATTTTAAGTGTGAGTCATTTTCAGATGTTGTGTCTTCATTTTTGTAGAACCAGAGACACGCGTGGCTTTTCGGTGTTTAAGGGTGTTTATATTTGCATTTATTTTGCCTTTTTTTTTAGGTGCTGTACTGATACATTACTAATCCTGGATGTTGTGCTACTGTACAATGTATTAAAAAAACATTTCTAAAAGCACAGCAATCTATTTGTTAATCACTAAGTATGATAGGATGACAACCCAGTACCTTATTTCCTCCTGACATTAATCCATGAGTCCTGTGATAGGTTCCCCAGCACCACCTTTGAGGGTACGTGGATAGTTAAATTTTAGTTTGAAATGTGTAATTTGACTAGAAATAATGTGATCTTCCTAAATTTTCCTTGGTTTTGCTTTTCCCTCCAATGGTTGCTAATTCCTAGTTCTGAGTCATCCATCAAAACTGGCCTTGCAGTATGTTTAGCTTCTGCAATGACTCATCATGGATTTGATGTAGGTAAGGAAACTGCAGCTGGCAGGTTAGAGCAGTTCATGTCTCAAAACTGTATATGGATAAAGTACAAGCTGACAGTTCAAGTATATTTTTAATTCAACTTTCAGAGACCCCAATATGTAATATCAAGTGGAATTATTACAGTATTTAAACTGACCTGAACAGACTTTAATCTTTTGTTTACTTGCAGACCTTTAGTTGTTCTTTTTTTTTTCCAGTGGGGTGTGGAATCCTCTGGTGAAAGTATCACAGTCTCATGTTGTTTTGGTCACTTTCTACATGTTCCCTGAGGGGTAGTCCATAGGACCCATGCTTGAAAACCACTGATATAGAGTTCTCCAAGTAGAGAAATTAGGAATGGATAAAAATAAAAATGTGTTCAGTTGAATTGAAACATGACCTTGAAATTTCATTTTTGTTTTCTTAAGCTTATTATATATATCATATATATAGTTTGATATATAATTCTAACCTTTGTTTTGTCACTTTTTATTAATGAATTGAACTTCTGCTATATTCTGAGTATTTTCTGGTCAGTGTGATGAAGTACTCTCTCCTGAGGAGGCTCAGATACCTAACTCTGCGGTTTCCTCTCTGCTGATTTGTATTGTCAAAGTGAAGTATCTGTAGAAGCTTGTATGGGAAGTACTCGTTTCATAATTGCTTTTTGTGTCTTTGAAAACATATACAAAAAAGCATTGTGGAAGGAAAATGGACATCAGGGGACTGGTTCTCCTGTAAACCTTTGCATAGTATTACTGGACAGTCAAATTGAACCCCAATACTTTGAAGTCTGTCCTTTGAAAACTGAAAGGTCCTCAATGGGTATGCAATACTCTAGAAGAATTTGTGGTTTATTTATCTGAAGATGTGATCAATCTCTTAATTCACTTCTGAAAGAGTTAAAGCCTAGCTTTGCTGTTCAAACTGCATTTTGGAAAAATTGGGAACCAGTAGTAGAACATCTGCATTGTGTATTTGCAGTTAGCAAAAGCAAGCCATGCGATGTGAAAACCACAGCAAAAGTGACCTCCTCCCTTAGAGAGCTGTAGATTGTAGTAAAGCAGAGGTGTTTTAAAATTTGAGCTCAGTTGCTTGATTGGGTAGAATTTGTGAAATTCATTAAGCAGACGGTCATTCATCCAAGCATTTTATCTCTTTTTGCATCTGTAGTAGCCATGATCTTTATTTTTACATGATTTTGAAATGGTTACTTAAGTATCAGGCTTCAGCAGGAACATGCTATTTCTGTGGTAGTAGGACTGGCAACAAATACCAGTGGTAGATCTTAGCACTTGGGTGTAAATCTTAAGGTACTTTACCAATAACAGTTTAAGTCTGTAAATGGGCTGTAGTTTACAAATGTGATAACTGGCACTGTAATACCATGTATTGTTTTCTTGGTAACAATGGAGAGAAGTTTTTTCCCTTTTTTCCATTACAGTTGAGAAGATTGTTCCCATTTTTGGGTTACTTTCAGGTGTGCAACAAAGCTGTTTGCTCACTGAAGCCTGTGGAAAAAATCGTCTGGCCCAGAAAAAGACATGATATCTCTGAGATTATATATGAGGCTATCAGTAGTGTTATGAGCGACCTTCTTGTCATCCTAAAACTTTTGGTAAATTCTGATTTTTTTCTAGTCTGAAGTTTAAAAACAAAATGAAGAAAGGTACTTTAAAAAATGTTAATTTAAAATAAAGTGCTGACCAAAACCAGAAGAGGTATTTGAAAACCCCTAAATGTGTGTTTAGCAAAAAGGTCATTGATTTTTCTTCTGTAGGGAAGCGTGCACGAGAGGAGCACCTTGGTGAAAGCTTTTATCTTTTATGCTATGAAGACTGGTAGTTTTCCTTTTTATGTATATATGACTAAGACTTGTAACTGACTGTTAAGTCAAGCCTCTTTTACTTGTTCTGATTGCATTTTCATTATCTGCAAATCCGTGTTCTCAGATTACTGAATGAGCTTTGGCTCTGTGCTGCTGCAGGTTTGTGTTGATTCAGTGGGAAAGATGTGTTGTGAAACCTTTCCTCATGTGATTGCTGAAGGAAAGTGAGAGTCACTTGGTTATTTTGTGGAAGAAAGTAACGATAATCCAAAAACTTGCTACAAATCTCAATGTCCCTGATACTGCTTTTTAAAATAAATTTTTATTAGACTAAGAATTAGACAATTTGAGCTGCTCAGAAAAATTCTGCCCAAATTGCTTTTTCCAATGAAGGAATTTTTCACTGAGTGCTGTGCCTTCATTGCTTAAATGCTAAACCTTATTCAAGTTCTATGCTGACTTGGTATGTACTACAGTGACTTCACTGTTGACATGCTCAATGAGAGTCAAAATTAGTGTGCTCAGTGTGGCAAGGCTGGATGAAAGCATAGATGATAACCATTAAAATGGTTAAATAAAATAAAAATATTTTTACTTGATAGTAGAAATATATACTCAGTATTGATCTTTTTCTAAAACAAAAGAAAAAAACCACAAGAAAAAAAGAAATTTTGTAATTCTTGTATACAAAAGAAAAACATTGTAACTTTTTGATGTGGTTTTGACTGTGACAGAGTTGACTTTCTTCATAGTAGCTAGTAAGAGGCTGTGTTTTGGATTCATGCTGAGAAGGCGGCTGATAATGTACAGATGTTTATAGTTCCTGCCAGGACAGTCAAGGACTTATCGGCTTCATGCTTTGCAGTGTGTGCAGGTGCAGGAGAAGCTGGGAGGGAGCACAGCCCCAATTACTGGCTTGGGATTCAACCTTAGGTTTAGGATTGAGACCCAAATTGGACAATAGTCTATTCCATATCATGCACGTTATACCCAGTATATAGATTAGGGTCTGTCCAGAAGCTCTGTCAGTTGCCCTCTCGGTCATTTCTCAGTCTCTGAGAACCTCAGGCTCTTCTCTTTTCTTGGATTGCAGTTTCAAGACTTTCCCTGCTCCATGTTTGTTAGCTGGGAACAGAGGCGAGTGGTGAGCAGTTGCACTGTGTATCACTCATTTGTATCTTATCATTATTATTAACATTATTATTTTCAGTTTTGTTGTAGTTTAGTTATTGTTCTTATCTCAACCTATGAGTCTCTTCTTCCTTTTACCCCTTTAATTCTCTCCCCCATCCCTGGGAAGGGTGAGGGTAAGTGAGTGGCTGTGTGGTGTGTGGTACTAGCTCTGTGGGTCAAACCACAACATTTTTTGGTTTGAAATACTATTTTCTCACCATTTGTAAAAACTAAAACAAGCAATGTGAATAATGTTTGATTGGTGCCTTGCATATTTTTTGTGCACAGTGAAAAGTTTACCACAAAGCAATGCAATTTGAAGGGGCAGAGCAGAGAGAGTAGTTAGAACATTCTACATGATTCACAGGTCATTTCCTGCTAAAGCAAAGAATTTATTGATCAGCACCTGCTTATTATGTTCCAAGTAGGCTACAGGGACTTAAAGCACCGTAATCATGGTCAGAAATCTGGATGAATTTATTTAAACAAGGTAAAAAGCTAAAATAAACCTAATAAACAGAACTAGAACAAGCAGGGTGATGGACGAGTGAATAGACAGGGAAGGCTTTAGCACAGCATTAAAATCCATCATGTCTTTGGGGGGGGTGAAGTTGTGAAAGCTTTTTTTTTTTNTTTTTTTTTTTTTTTTTTTTACTATATAGGACTAGATCATAGAAAAATCTGCAAGTAACAACAACAGAAAGTAAATATGTCTAGTGAATAGCTATGATATAGATGATTTTTCATTTTAGCCTCATTATTATTACCAGATACGTCATTGTCTTCAATATCTTAAAACCTGAATTTTGATATTGCCATGATGGTACTGTGGTGGAAAAGAAATTATCCAAATGGATACTTTAAATTGAACGCTAGAGTGCACATTTCAATTCTGTGCTCTTTGAATACAGAAGATAATTAAATAGAAATCAATACTTTTGACATTATTCAGACCTGAGAAAAAATGTGTATCAGTGGTAAATATGTAGCCTAAAAGGTATTTATGATCCAGAAAACTGTAGTTCTCCATTCTGTATCATCTCTTCATGTTTTTTAATTTGCGGGAGAGCTGTAGTTCTTGTCTCTACCATACAAGCAGAACTTGTGTAAGAAGGCTACAGGATGTGTGGCTAAGAGGTATTGTAAGCTACAGAATGTGGAATGCTGTTGTGTGTTCAGCACAAAGGAGCAAGTGCAGGGGTCAACTTGGGGGATGCTGGTGTTTTCACTTGAGCTAACCCAAACTTTATTTCCGTAGGATAAAGTTGTTATAAAAACCCTCAAGGTACCTGGTACAAAAGATAAGCAGAAGCTAGTATGTGGCTGCAGCTTGCTTTTTAACATGACCCAAAGAATTGTAGATAGTAAGTAATTATTTTTCTCCTTTTCACTTTATGGAAGAACTCTTAATTTATGTTAATACAGGTTTTGAAAGTTTGCATTGACTAATTAATCTGTAGCAATGGGAAAACTCCTTCTGTATATAATTCTAACATTTTAAAAAGTACATTTCTTGAAAAGTAAACATGAGCTTCCAGCTCCTTGTGGTGGTTTAAGGCCACCCAGCTACTAAGCATCACAGAGTTGCTCACTCTCTCCTCCATTCCAGTGGGATGTGGAGGAGAATCATGAGAACAAAAGGTAAGAACCTCAGGGGTTGAGGCAAGGACAGGGAGGGTTCATTCACCACTTACGGTCACAGGCGAGAAACATTCAATTTGGGGAAAACACAACACAATTTAATTTGTTAACAATCAGAAGCAGAGGGAGATAATGACAAAGAGAACTACATCTTAAAAAGGCACCTCTCCCCCACCCCTCCCTTCTTCCTGGGCTCAAAGTCTTTTTTCCCAATTTCTCTACCTTCTCCCCACCCCAAGTGGCACAGCGGGGCAGGGAACGCGGGGGTTGCGGTCAGTCCATCATGTGTTGTTGTTGCTACTGCTTCTTCCTCTTCGGGGAGAGCTCCTCACAGTCTTCCCTCCCCCAGAATGGTGTCCCTCTCACAGTAGAGTCCTTCACAAACTACTCCAGTGCGAGTCCTTCACACAGCACGCAGTTCTCCGAAGACTGCTCCAGCATGGGTTCCTTCCACTGAGTCACGGCCTCCTTGAGTGAAGCCACCTCTTCCAGCATGGGGTCATCCATGGGCTACATACAGGGTGGTATCTGCCCCACCATTAAATCTCCTTGAGCTATGGGCAAGCTCTCCTGTGGTTCCATGTGCTGCACGGGGACAAACCTCTGCCACCATGGTCTTAACCAGGGGCTGCAGGGGAATCCCTGCTCTGGCACCTCCTCCCTCTCCTTTCTCTTCACTGACCTTCGTATCTGCGTAGTTGTCTCTCTAACATCCTGCTCCTCTCTCTGCCGCAGGTTCTTTCTCTGGCTCCTGAGAAGCTCCCAGCTCTTGGGCAGGTCAGTTGGGCCAGGACTGTGGCAGAGGATTGGGTTGAGTGGGGCCATGCCACAGCTCCCAGCGCTGTGCCCCCTCTTCAATGTGTCATTTGCAGAGGCACTGACTATCTTAGCCCTGGCCAGGGGCGGCTCTGGCTTGGAGTGGGGGAAACTTCCAGCAGCTTCTCACTAGGGCTGTCCCATTAGCCCCTCCCCCACTACCAAAACCCCACCACACAAACCCAAAACACTCGTGAATTCTTTTTCTTAGAAGTGTAAGTTGGACCAAGAATGTAGTGGCTTTCTAAGCCTTTGGCAAGTCAAATCCAGTATGCTGCTTGCTTGTATTTTTGATCTGAAGTGAATGCTTGCCAATCTGCTGTTAATTTTAAGCTCATGTGCAGAACTCTCTGATAAGCCATTACACTGCTGTTTTTGGAGAGTTATGAGTAATTTGCATATGCGAAGAAATACTTTCCAAGCTTTTGCATGCTTATAGAACTTGAGCTTTACGAGATGTACTCTTTGTTAATTGTGATCTTTGTCATTTTATTAACATATCCAAAGAAAATCCTCCTGTCTTATTTTCTGAAGCTACTTCTCTTCTCTGGCTTAATTACATTAAACAAGCAACTCATGCAAGCTTGTGTTAGTACTATCACTTTTTGTATCTTGCAGAACACTTCATAAATGCAAGAAAGCCAAGCCTCATACTCACTACATCAAACCGCTTGAATATTTTTAGGCCTGCACCTTTATGTGTAATTTATGAATACTTTTGAAAGATAGTCCCATAAACATGGAATACTGTGCCAGTTGCATGAATAGTGAATTCTGCTTTCGGGAAGATTGGTACTAATTTGGATGTGATGATATTAAAAATATCCAGCACAGCAGCATACAGAGTATTTATTGACTATATAAAGCCATTCTTTGCTGTAAGTGTTCTGTCAGATACAGACAAAGGAATGAATCTGTAGCACTAAGAAAAAATTAAAAAAGTTTATTTGGGTTATGAAATTCTAATAATATAAAGGTTGTCAAATAACGTGTGTACCATCATCAAAGTTATGGCTGACTTTAAATGCTAAAAATGGAAGCTTGGATAGTCAACTGTCAAAACCATTGTAAATTTTCATGACTTGCCTGCTATAAATACTGGAGGAAAGGGGAAGAGAGAAAGGGAAGTTTTCCAGTGTTTGTGTGGCAGGTAAGAACTACAGATAGCAGACTTTTTTCTCTAATTGTGTCACGTTCGTGGCTATTATTTGAATAAAAATAGCAAGCTGCCTGAAAGAAAGTATTTCTTAAATTTGTTAATTTGTTTGCTCTAAAATTACTGTTACTTGCTCTAAGGTTTATTTTTTTTTGAAAAGTAGAATTTTTTTGGATGGAGGTACAATGTGGCATGAAGGAGGCTTATTTTGTATACTCCTGCTGTTTGTGGATAAGAAAGATATTTCATAAATTTTGAAGTGTTAAGACCAAATATCCTGACAGCCTACTTACAGAAAACAGTGGGTATCCTAGTGTAAGTTTATGTAATGCGACTGCTCTTAGTTAAGCATGCCGGTTAGATCTGAAGTTCTCTTAGATGGAAGGGTGCAAGAATAAATCTAATCTAATGAATTTTGTGACATTCTCAACTCCCAGATACAATGCACCAATATACTTGCGTACACTGTTTACACAGGAGGTAGAATGAACAATAATCCACATAAAGAATAATTAGGAACAACTTTGCTTAAACAGGACAAGATAAAGAATCTGATCTAGTGAGTGCCATTCCTTGACTTACCAAAATATATTAACATGTTGTTTCTGATGTTCTTTCTTGTAGCTAGCATGACAAGAAGTATCTAAACAAAAGTAGAAATGTTACTGCATTTTTGAAATACATATGCTTTACTTAAATTTGGGAAGAACTTTCAGGTTCCTAACAGTATTGAGAAGAAGCCATCTACAAGAAAAGTGGTAGTTTAGTGGGTAGAGCACTCTGTCAAGTTTAGACCAGCAACTGAGTTTTGAATCTGAGCTTTCTAATAACAAGTGATCTAGCTAGCATTTGGCAAAATTTGAAAACTCATCTGGTTCATATAGTAGGACATTCGTTATATTTGGATTTGGAAACATTGTAAAAGCTGATCATGCATGATTTAGAAAAAATCCAAAACTTCCCGAATAAACTGCAGAAGTTATGCCACTCCTTCTGGAAAATTATTTTTAATTTCTCACCATATCAGAGCTCAGAAGTGTAGGATGTTGAATTACTTACAGGCTGTACTGTCTAGGGTGTGCATGAAGGGTGCTGTTTCAGCTTTAACCTCAGAGTTATCTATCTCTTTTCTGTATAAAACGAAACTGTTCATCAAAACTCTCACTTCCTCTTCAAAATGGTTGTGTGAGCTTAGAGGTACTGTCTGCCTCAAGCTCTCGAGGCAGTATATTTGCTTAACAGAATCTGTAGGAATCCATCCTTCTGCCCTCTCCCTCATCCGTTGATGCACATTCACTGTGCCTGCTGCACAGTGGTTCCTGTCAATAGGAAGGGCAAATCAGGGATCTTTTTGGATGACCAGTTTCCATTCTGCTTGGATCGTGTTCCTCTTGTTTCGGATTCTCTTATTTTCGTTCTGCCTCTTCTGTCCTCACTTACAAGCCAGAATCTGACAAGACTACCTTGTGCCAGCTCATGCAAATGGATTCTTCTTCTGAGTCCTGCAGTTTGATGTTATGCAAATTGGGTTTTTTTGGGGGTGGGAACCTTGCCATTTCTTCCAGTGTTGAATTTCAGCTATGCTTCCTGCTATGGACACATGCTGTACTGGTATTAGCTCCTTATTTAGTCTTGGAGAAAACAGTGTCTTCACAGAGGGCCAGATCATTAGGTTCCTTAACCTATTGGTCTGTAGGGATCAAAAACTCTACTATTAAGCTACTTTTTCCTCTGTTGGCTCTAGGCTTATGAAAATATATGAGTTCTCTACCTTTCAGGCAACGCAGGGTCTGCCCCTGTCCCTAGTGAGAATCATAGATTTTATTTCCTGCTATGTCATACTGATGCTACCAAAAAAACCAAAAAAGTCTTTGATCTAGAGTATTTATGCATTAAGTTATGCAGTGATCTTTGCCTTTTTTTTCACCCTTTCTCGTGAATGATATTGCTCAAAAACCAGTATGCCTTATGGATATTTATACATTGTCTAATCTAGCAAGCTGGTTTCAGTGACATTTAAAAATCACTAAGTATGTTATAAATTAGTGACCTGAAAAAAATGACACTAGCAAATGTCATAAAGCCTCAGGAACAATGTAAATATTTAAGGTGACTACCTTAAACTTAATGAAAGGTTTAAGCTTAACCTATGGGGAAATCTGTAACTTTACACTTAAATATAATTTTATTGTTTATTCAATATAAAAGTGAATAACGGAGAAGATGGGATTGGTACTTATGAATAACCACATCAGGCTACTGTATTTAGGTGAAATTTCAAATATACTTTTTTGTTCAGTGCATATTCTGTTAATATTTTGCATTTTTGCTGCATTCTAAGAGCTACAATTATTAAATATTTAATAAAATTTACATATGAAAAATAGTGATATATTTGAGAAAATATGGGAAAGTTAATAAGAAGGCAGAGAGTCTGCTTGATGCTGTTTATACAGTTTCCCATATGATAGTGTTGTCTGTTGTCTTCTACACCATGCAGATGTAAAATATGAATTGACTTGAAAGAAGATAAATTTGTGGATTACCTACTTTTCCTTCCTATTTTTCCTGTAGAAAGATAGCTAATTAAGAAAAAGGTTGAGCTCTACAAGTAAAAGAAATATCTGTTTGCTTTAGTTTAAGGTTGGTTCTATTGAATGAGACCCAAATATCTTATTTTGTATCAGTTTGTGTCCCAGGGACTTCCTGAGCCAGAGGTGAAATCTTTGTATTTAAAAATAGTTATCTTATATCCCTCCTTGTATCTGTGGAATCTTGTAGCATCTGCACCAGCTGATGGCATGGAGTCCCACAACCTAGCTTCAATTTATAAAGATTGGCCACTTTTTATTTGAGTGCATTCCCTGCTAGCTTTATTTGATGCCTCTAGGTCTTCTGTGAGAAGAGATGAGCAGTGAGTACCTGTCTGCCCTTTTTATGTCTTTCGTGGCTTTTAGATCTCTGTTATGTTCCCTTGTTCCCCTCCCTTGGCTTACATTACTAAATTGTTTCTCATACAGGAACTGTTCTGTACTTTTTCTGATGCTGTTGAATTTTTTGAGATTGGGCTTGGGAAACCAAGAATGTGAACAATATTCAAGATAATAATACCTGATAGGGGTGCAATGATATTTGCTGTGGTGTTCACTACTAATAATTCCATAGAATTTGTTTCTTTGAGCACTGCAGAGCACTGAGATTCTGATTATGAATGGTGCTGGTCATCTCTGAACTTATTATATAAGTGAAGTTAGAATAGCAGCATTTTGCATTTTTGGTATTGAGTTTCATCTGCCATTTAAAAATCTACTTTCTCAATGTTGTGAAGTTCATACATCATTCTCCATAGCCTACCTTCGTCTGCACTACCATGAGTATCACCAGCAAACTTTGCCACTTCATTTTCCTCATCTTTTTTTCTCTTCTGTTTTTCTTGAGTGAAAAGGTTAAACAGATATGACCCCAGAGAACTGTATTGATTTTTTTTTAATGTGAAAAGTGACAATTTTCTCTTTTTCATCCTACTTTTATGCAATTATTTATTCATACAAAGCTTCCTCTTCTTTTTGCTGCTCTGAAGTCTTGGGTGGGAAAGGGAGTGGGACGTCAGTGAGAGCTTTTGGAAACACATGTAAATTATGTGAACTAGATCCTGCTTACGTGCATGATTTTTTGCTTCTTTCAGAAGCCTTAGATTCTGCTTGCCTTAGATCTTGGAGCAGAACTTTCCTTTTCTTGACTCTTCCCCCAAATATTATGTTTATCCACATCCATTAAATTTCATATAGTTTCTACTAATTTGTCCATCAAACACATCCAGCTGGTGTTGCACTGGCCTCCTCAGTCTTCCTTTCACTGCTCCCAATATTCCTGTGTTGTCATTTAGCTTTTTGAATCTTTCAAGGCATTCTAGTTTCTTCTGTCTTATTTCTTAGTCACCTGGTGTTTATGGAGAAGCATGTGTACTACTGTTTGTTTTTCTGAACCTCTTCAAATATTATTTCATTTGCTCTGTTGTCCTGTTTTCACTCTTGTTAAGCTCTGCTTTTGCTTTTAATAAAAAAAGATATCTTTGTATTTTTTTTAAAAGCCATTGTGTTCTTTGGCACTTGTTGGCTTCACCCTGCTCCTCATTCAAAAAACTGACATCTGACTTTGATTTCAATAGGCTGCAGTTTCTCTACATTTTAAATAAGTTATGTTCTTCATGAATAGACACACTTAGTTCCAGAAGCAGCACTCATTTCCAAAGATCCTTGGAATTCTGAGGACATCATTTAGCCTTGCTCAGATGATCCTGCTGTTTGGTCAAATCCACATAATTATTTTTAAAATTGTGACTAGTAACACTCTTTAGTTGTGCCAGGGAATTAGTTTAGAATATTGTTGGTTTTGAATCTGATTACAAGTGTGCTTTCTAGTTTGCAGTGCGGGCTACAAATATCCTTGACATCAGTGTGTTGGCACAGAGCTCAAGAAATTCTACTGTTAAAGGCAGAAGAATGTTATTTAAAGTATTTTATTTGAGATATGTATTCTGCTGGTAGTTAGAATTTTTATGCTGAGCCGTTGCATAAGCCTTCTGTAGTATGTAATACATGGCTGTGCAACTGGTGAGCAGCAGAACCAGGGAAATATGTCGGTTGTGCTAAAGTATTTGTGGCGAAGGCATTTTTGGCAGTACCTGTCGTATTCCTGATAAAAGACAGACTTTGCAGTGACTTGCAATATTACTGATCTTAATAGTATCTGAAGAAAATGAATAGACGTTGATTTCTTACAGGGTTTTTGTCTGTTGTTTTTATATTCTCACATTCTGAAAATTGCTATTACTCAATCTATGCTTGTGGCAAATTGTATAAATAGCACATTACAGCCTTAGTCATAGTAAAAGATAATAAGTTACAGTGTGAACTCTACTAAAGTAGAGAAATTTAAAAAACAGCAAAAGGAAATCAGTGATGTTATTAGAACTGCCATGAAGAGTCTTTGTAAGCTTTGTGTCTTCCAGAAAGAAAACAGTTTCTCAGTATTATATGCTACCTCATTGTGGGAAAGTTATCGTATCTGGATGATTATCTGTTTATGATGTGTATAAAATTATTCATGTAAAACCTTTGCAGAACATACATTTCCTAGTGTTGGAGGAATATTTGTATGAATTTGCATACATGTAAGTCTCCTTTCATAGGAGAGAGAAAAAAAGGGAAACCATTAGGTGTCCTATAAAAGGAAATTTTCATCAGTATTTATCCAAAGAAATTTTTATATAAAATGAGCATTAATTGCAGATAGACAATTAATATACATATG
>VZTO01018618.1:0-19068 GCA_013400615.1 Syrrhaptes paradoxus | reverse complement strand
CACTATGTAAGGAGAAAATACATCTTTTCATTCTGGTGATGTTCCAAAGCACCCAGACTGTGGTTCTTGCTGTTTCCATGCTGTATTCAAAATCTTCCAGTTAGAGCAAGCCATGGCGTGGATGAATGGGAGTGCTTTCTCATGCTTTTTCCTCCAGTTTGAGAAAGACTCATACCTAATTCATCCCAAAAGACAGGTAAGCTTTAGTTTTTTCTTTGTGCTTGTAAGTTAGCTCAAAATTCATTACTAAGTAGTTCCCACCTTTGCTTTGATTTATAGATTTCTGTCTTTGACCCTCTACATGGAGTCATGCACTATTAAAAGGCAAAGAATACATTGCTTATCTTCCGCGTGACTCCTCAAGGTAGTTGGTCAGTCTTCTGTGAACCACTGATGTTGGATAAGATTTCAAGCATCATTCATGCCTAAACTCTGCAATTCAGATTGTTCTTCCCTTCAGAAAAGTGTTACATTGGAGGATCTGGTTCTTTTTTTCACCTTAAAAGTAACATCTGTTTCCTCCTGCATTATTGCAACCCATGAAGAAGACTGGTGGAACAGGCAGGTAGCTTGTTTTGATGTTATATCTTTCATAAATAGTGATGAACTGGGGATCAATGTAGAGAAAAAGGGATCTCTTGCAAGGTAAACTTGCAAAATTGCTTAAAATCTGTTCTAAGAATCTTCTCAATTTAATAACTCAGGAAGAACTTTGACTAATGTAGTAGGTAGATGGTACTTTTTGAGATATTTTGGATCTTATTGTTGATTTCCCAGATGTAGCCAACTTGTAGTTTTCTGTTGTGGTTTATTTGGTTCAGCTGCATATTGCCATCATGAAATTATTGCATATTATTTAGGTGGCTAAACAGACTTGTAGACAGAGGCTTGAATTCCCAAAATAAAATGGGAGAGGGATAAAGGTTGGAAAAGCCCCCATAAGTTTCTCAAAATAATTGCTGCTTGTTTAGGAGAAGGTAAATTCTCATAAAATAAATGGTTTAGAGTCTTATATTTGCCCTTGCAGTGCTTCTTTACAGTCATGTCAGTCTTAGAACGATTATGTTACATTGTTTGTTTGTTCTTCCCCTCCAATTTGAAAATCTCTGAGACTACAGAACTTTTTTCCTCTATCTTCAGTTATGTTTTACATCTTTTGTTTTTAATGAATTAGAGAGTTAAAGTGAACAAAATCATTCCACTGATATGTCAGTTTTCCTACTGAAAACTGGTTTTCTTCCAGTTTTTCAACTTTTAGACTCATATAACTTCACTTTTTGGAAAATATTTATTACAGATTACAGGTAGGATTTGTTTGATTCTGCTATTTAATTAATATTTGTATGAAGAAATAATTGGGCTAGCGAGACTGAAACGTGTTCTATTGAAATAAATTGATTTATCTTTAAAGTATATTCAGGTGGCAGGAAAGCATCATACTTTAGATCTGCTGTTTTTTCACAATAAAGTTACATTTTATGCAATAAAGAGTATTACGGCTTATTGTGAATGTTACCAAAGACAGTGGGTGAGGTTTACTTGAATGCATTATTTTTAGCTACTTTGTATTTGAAAGACAATTGATATTTGTAAGTAACATAAAAACTATTCACATGAAGAAAAAGTAATTTTTATGTTGGAAGGAATTTGGAGTCATTGCAAGACATTTGATTAGTATTCATGGCATAAAAGGAAGTTATTTTCAGGGTAAAGGAGTTTGTGAAAAGATAATTGGTTAGACCAACATTCTCATTAACCTAATTTGCATTAAATGTGCTACTGTGAATTGTAGTTATTATTTCCATTTGAAAGGCACGCTTTGTTAACTTATTTAAAGAGCCCAGTTAAACTACAGTTTAAGTCATACCCTTTAATTCAGCAATACAACATCAAACTGAGGATCTGTTATTACCAACTTTGTGAGTGTGGAGAATCATAAACAAGTTCTTGATCCCAGTGGATTTTCCTCATGAAGCAGGTTTGTTTAGCTGCTTTACAGCTGGTCATTCTCAGATACTGAAAGCATTTGACTAATCCCTTAGTTTAATTTTACTCTTTTGTAAGAACTGAGGAAATTCTTTATTTCCTCTGTGACACAGCATGAGAAATAACTGAAGGAGCCTTGGGGATATTGGAAGAAAATACTTATGCCTTTGTTCTAATAGAATGAAGACTTTGAGGATCACTTAATTATTTTTCAATAAAACTTCTTTACATATGTAACTAAATTGAGCATTTAAAACACAAAACATTTTTGTATCCATTTAAAAATCATGAGACTGAAGAATGAACTTGGATTTCTTTAATTTTCAGCTTTAGTTATTACTTATTAGCAGCATTCTAGATATTTTGAAATGGGGATTTATTTACTGTTGCGCTATGTGCAGTGAAGAGGAAGGTGCCTTTGTCAGCAGTGAGTCAACTGTGAGTGCTCAAGCTAAGTATTTGCATCTGGTGCAGATAGATACAAGACAGAATCTTGTTTCTCTATACTGCTGAGCATACTTAGCTGTCGTGGAACCTGGTGTTTGTGAATTATATGAGCTAAACGTTTATCAAATTAGGCTTCTTCTTAGGTATCTAAATCTTAATTTCAGTGCTTAATTATTTGCACTGTTTGACACTGGTTGTTTTCAACAGCAATATCTGGAGGCATTGAATGTAACCCAAAACCTAGCTGATCAGGCAAGGCTTTATGTCAGCCCAGTAATGCTCACCAGTGTTGGACAAACCTAATGCAAATTCAGGCTGGACATGGTAATGGTCATAAATATCTATATAAGTACTCAGCTGAGGTCTCTTTCTTGCTGGAATGTTTCTGAAGATGGCAATCATGGACATGTCAGGTACATAATGTGATGAGTATATGAGTATATTGTGTGCCCCCTAAACATACGTGAAATGCAATGAATTAGAAATGTACTTTAGATATTTTAAAAAAGCCACAGCCCATAAATTTTACACTCCATCTGGGAGATGGTTAGGTTTCCCTTTTTTATTGTTTGGCAAAGAAATATGCCAATTACTGTGCCATTTTGCTGCTTATTCATTCTGTTTGCAAAACAGAAGCTGGCTGGTGGTTGCACTATTGAGTAAAATTGCTGAAAAGCTGAACTCCCCTACGTTTTGGGACAGGCAGACAGTGGAAAAGCAGCCCATTTTAGGGACAGGACATTGTATGGTTGGATTTTTTGTGCAGGATTAAGGGCATGATTCAGGAATTTGTCAAAGGTGTGAATAGGTGTTAGGATATCGAGTGTCAAATGGAAGTTAGATGCTCAGTTGTTGGTAATGCCATTGAAAAATTCCTCTAGCGCATTCATTCTCTGTTATATGTTGGCAAAGAGTGAGCTGTTGCTTCTCAACTCACTGCTAGACTAAATCCTCGTGTCTTACAAGTGATCTGCAATTCTCAAGATCAAATTTCATCTTCTTCACGCAGTAATTTGACAGGTGGTGTTTTTCTTTTCTTCCCAATAGAGCTCCTGAAACAGCTATTTGTTCTCAAACTGTGTGGTCCAAGAAGGGGTGTGTCCCATACTCTGCATCAGCAACATCTTTGCTTTCTGTTACTCTAGACCTTTGGCCATCATCTTGCAACCCTAGTCTTTCATGTTTCCTCTGTCACAGACCTGACTAATTTTTCTGAGTTCCTGGAATTCTTGTGTGTTTTTTCAGTGAATAAATTTATAGGACTGTCTTTCACAACTGAGCATGTTACTGCAATAGAAATGTTGCATCTAAAACAAAATAATAACCCTGGACCCTCTATAGTAAGAGGAAGTTCCTACTGTCTTGGAGGAATGTGGCAGAAGGCTAGAAGATCCTATAACTTTAGTTACATAAGTAGCTTAATTAGCTTTATATAAGGTTTCTTTTAATTCAGTCCCTTATGCATATGGATTGGAGTTCAGGGTTCAGTGCCTTTTTTTGATGACATGCTGGAGTAGGGACTAGTTCAAGGAAGAGAGAGTCTGGGGAATTAAGTCACCAGACAAGAAGAAGTCTTTACTTGGCCCGTACAAACTCCTTTTAAGGACATTTATAATCAGTTTTAAGAGGGAGTTGCATGTTGATAAGATAAGGTCTATCTACAGCACATTCAAAACTGTTCATAAAAAATGCACTCTGTGAACACTGTACATATTCCTCGTATGTTGACCAAATTGGACTTTTCAATGAAAATCTCATTTTATGACATGGCACCTAACACCCCCTCATTGATTTTTTAATTTGTTGCACCTTTTTCCTTATTGTTTTGCAAATAAGAGACTAAAAGGTCTTTCTATGGAACTTTGGCTTAAAGAACTCTAATATTGTGAGTGCAAGCAGCATTAAAATTAAATGCAAATTTGTTGAAGACGTGACATTTATTGATTGAATTTACTTTTGTAGGCTTGGGAACTTTGGAGAGAGTCTGTTACTGTTTTTTTTTTTTAATAACTGTATTTTTTATTTCTTTTCTTTAGGAGATTCTTTTACACAGTTCCGATTTGCTGACGAGAAAGAATGGGATAGAGGAAGCATATGCCATAAGCAGGTAAGATAATTATCATTCAAATGCGTTTGTATGGATAATCACCTGGCACAGAACACCTAGGCAGTTGTGCTTTCAGCAACAAATTGTTTAACACAATAATAGCACTCTTTATTCTGTATATTTATCTCTCATGCTGGAGGCTCTTGGGTCTTGTCATTTTTATTTTTCTGTTGAAGACTAATCAAAGCAGCAGGCTAGGATTTTAAGTAACGTTGGAAGAAAAGAACAAGGAAATCCATCCAGTGAAGGGAAAGTAAGGAACTGTCACTTTGCTTTACTGACACAGCCGGTCAGCCTTCCTTTTTTCAGCTGTATTCCAGAGAAAATAGTTTAGTAAAATGACTGTAACAAAACCTGTATGAGTTCTTTCAAATTAACAGTTCATATCCTCTGGTTGCAACTGCACTTCCAAAATGACTATGAGACCAAGTAGATTTTAAATTATTTATATGTGGTTTCTTTATGCTGGAATAAAAAGGGATAAAACAATAGGAGTCTGCTGTTGTCTATATCAGGATACTGGAAAGTGTTTTAATCTCTGCAGCTGTCTTCCTTATGTAATTCACCTAAATTATTGCAAGATAAATGCATTTATCTTCCAAGCTTTTAAAATTTCTGTGAAACTGCTTGAGTGCTTCTTGAATCATAGAATCATAGAATGGTTTGGGTTGGAAAGTACCTTAAAGATCATCAAGTTCCAATCCCCTTGCCATGGGCAGGGACACCCTCCACTAGACCAGGTTGCTCAAAGCCTCATCCAGCCTGGCCTTGAACACCTCCAGGGGCGGGGCATCCACAGCTTCCCTGGGCAACCTGTTCCAGTGTCTCACCATCCTCATGGTGAAAAATTTCTTCCTAATGTCTAGTCTAAATGTACCCTCTTTNTCACGAGAGCAGAGTAGAGGGGGAGAATCACCTCCCTTGACCTGCTGCTAATGCTTCTCTTGATGCAGCCCAGGACACGGTTGGCTTTCTGGGCTGCAAGCGCACACTGCCGGCTCATGTTGAGCTTCTCATCCACCAATACCCCCAAGTCCTTCTCCTCAGAGCTGCTCTCTATCCATTCCCTGCTCAGCCTGTATTTGTGCTTGGGATTGCCTCGACCCACGTGCAGGACCTTGCCCTTCGCCTTGTTAAATTTCATGAGGTTTGCATTGGCCCACCTCTCCAGCCTGTCAAGGTCCCTCTGGATGGCTGATTGAAACATATATATGTATTCAAATTTTAAAAGTTTTCTATTTATTTCCTAAAATAGAGACAATAATTATTCCCTGGGAAGTGATATTTAAAGGTACATTAAAGTTGCTAAGTCAAATTGAAATGATGAAATAAAACCAAGTGCAGCATTTGTTTAAACTGTCATATGTTTGTTCAGTGGGATATGGCCTTTCAGTTTGTATTTTTTTTCTTATCAGTTCCTCCCGCTCCTAGTGCGCAGGATGTCAGTATCCAGAATATTAAGTTCTTTGTAATTTCCGTATAGGCTTGTCATTATAGCATTTCAGTGATTGGACAACATTAATTAATTTCTGAATGACTAAAGCCATTGTGAGCAGAGTGAAGTTGCATGTTGCCAGTGGATTTAACAAGTATTATTCTAGCTGCCGGTGATGAGACTGCACAGTTCTGGAGCCGGTCCCACGCTCTTGCTCGTTGTGAAGCGTGCTGTGGAGGGCACGTTCTTTTGCCTCTGTCCCTGCCAAACCGGTCATTTGTCCTGTCCCATCTAAATTTGTTGCTTCAAACTGTTTCCTGTCTTTCACTGTTCTTATGTCAGTTTGAAATAGTTGCCATTACCCTTTCTTTGATTTCTTATTTTAGTCCAGTATCCTGGGCCAGATGGTTTAACGGCACTATCTAATTTTTCACATTCTCTCTGGTCTTCAGCCTGTTATCTCCTTTTTTGTTTCTGGCCCATCCTTCTTTTCACTGAAAACTGCATCCAGGTCTGATTTTCATCCTAGATCCACTTTGCCAAATTCCTTGCCTTTGCCTCTTAGCTCACTAGCTCTTCTAGTTCTTTGCCTGTCTATACATTATGTGCAAGATTAGAGAGTTGTGACATGAAGTGATTACAATGGAACAAAATAAAGCAAAAAAGGCATAAAAATAGTTGCAGAATGACTAGATATTTCCCATTCCTTATTATTTGTAGAACACAATGGGAAAGCATCAGTTTCAAATGTGGAATGGAAATGTAACAGTGACATCAACAATAACGAATTTTCAGTTTACTAAGAATATTATTACTCATTGTTACAGAAAGTAGATCTGAATTTGCTTTACTGTATATTGATAAAATGCAATAAAAATGTTTCAGAACACTGTCTGCAATTTAAAAAATCAAAGAGGTGAATAATCATTTGGACTTTTCAGTTAAAAAAGGTAATTCCAGCAACAAAGTATGCCTCTGCTTAGTTTCTTGAACAAATAACTACATATGCCATGAAGTGTTTATAATTTATTAAATACTGCTTTGATCCCTTTGTTTGTTTTTTTATTCAGACACCACTTTTAGTGAAATCTCTGCTAGGATCTTGAATTCCTTCTTCCTGTTTCTCCAAATTTCTCTCTTCCTTCATCCTCGGCCTTTTCTCGTCTTTGTCTCCATTTTCACCTTCCTCACAATGTTCATTCACAGCAAGTGTACTTTTTGCAAGTGTACTCAGCTCTTCCCAAATACACTCAACTCCTGTTCAATGATAGTTGACTTTTTCCCAGTTTTTTACGTTACCAGATTCATACCATTTCCTTGTCCTTTGCAAAAGTGCAGAAGCCATATTTGATCTTCAGTATCTGTTGAAAGAACTGGGTTTTCTGAAGCTTGAAGCTTGAGTTCATTGCTGGGCAATAAGAATTGCTCCTCAAAGACTTTTTGGGGTTATTTGTACCATTGAATCATCTTTGATGGTGATCACTAACCCTTTGTAAAATACAGTTGTTAGTAAATAAGAAAAATTGTAATCACCAGATATTTAAGCTGTTTGGTCCTTTTAACTCTCATGACTAGATACCAGAACCATAACTGGGATATAAGCTGTTAAACCACCCGCATATTTCTTTTTTAAATTTATTTTACACACTATGGTGTTCATTCTTGCTGTGTGTGCAGGGGTAAAAGCCATGATGATGACTGGCTTTTGGGAGCAGTGTGAATTCCTTTGACAAATCTCTTACAGAATCACAGAATTATAAGGTTGGAAAAGACCTAGAAGATCATCCAGTCCAACCATATCCAATACTTCCCAACTAAATCATATCCCTCAACACGACATCCAGACATTTCTTGAACACCCCCAGGGTCGGTGACTCCACCACCTCCCTGGGCAGTGCATTCCAGTGCCTGACTACCCTTCCTGAGAAGTAATATTTCCTAATGTCCAGCCTGAATCTCCCCTGGCGCAATTTGAAACCATTGCCTCTAGTTCTATCACTGTCTACACGAGAGAAAAGGCCGACCCCTAGCTCACTACAACCTCCCTTCAGGAAGTTATAGAGAGCAATAAGGTCTCCCCTGAGCCTCCTCTTCTCCAGGCTGAACAATCCCAGCTCCCTCAGCCGCTCCTCATAAGGCCTGTGCTCCAGACCCCTCACCAGCTTCGTAGCCCTCCTCTGAACACGTTCCAGGGCCTCAATGTCTTTCTTGCAGTGAGGGGCCCAAAACTGAACACAGTACTCGAGGTGCGGCCTCACCAGTGCCGAGTACAGGGGGACAATTACCTCCCTGTTCCTGCTAGTAACACTGTTTTTGATGCAAGCCAGGATGCCGTTGGCCTTCTTGGCCACCCGGGCACACTGTCGGCTCATGTTCAGCCGAGCATCAATCAATACCCCCAGGTCCATTTCCTCTACGCAGTCTTCCAGCCACTCCGCCCCAAGCCTGTAGCGTCGACCGGGGTTGTTGTAGCCGAAGTGCAGGACCCGGCATTTGGTCTTGTTGAACCTCATTCCATTGGCTTCAGCCCAGCTCTCCAGCCTGTCCAGATCCCTCTGTAGGGCCTCGCTACCCTCAGGCAGATCCACACTCCCAGCCAATTTGGTGTCATCTGCGAACTTACTGAGGGTGCACTCAATGCCCTCATCCAGGTCATCAATAAAGATATTGAAGAGGACAGGCCCCAGCACCGACCCCTGGGGAACACCACTCATGACCGGTCGCCAGCTGGATTTAACTCCATTTACCACCACTCTCTGAGCCCGGCCCTCCAGCCAGCTCCTTACCCAGCCAAGAGTGTACCCATCCAAGCCACGGGCTGCCAGCTTCTGCAGGAGAATACTGTGGGAGACAGTGTCAAAGCTTTGCTGAAGTCTAGGTA
The DNA here is from genome assembly GCA_013400615.1 of Syrrhaptes paradoxus. Classification (NCBI taxonomy): domain Eukaryota; kingdom Metazoa; phylum Chordata; class Aves; order Pterocliformes; family Pteroclidae; genus Syrrhaptes; species Syrrhaptes paradoxus. The sequence continues at coordinate 10,212 of VZTO01018618.1, read as the reverse complement.
GACCACATCAACAGCCTTTCCCTCATCCACCAGATGGGTCACTAGATCATAAAAGGAGATCAGGTTGGTCAAACAGGACCTGCCCTTCATGAAACCATGCTGGCTGGGCCAGCACAAAACACACTCTCCTAATTTATGAGTATTTGGACTTCTAAATGTCTCTGCCAGTTTATACCATATTGAGAGGGACAAAATTTTGTCTTTTAAAGATAGATTTAGAATAAGCTTCTCTGCTTCCATGAAAATTAGAGTATACACTGAACTTAAGCATTTTGTTCTCTGATTTTAAAATATGTGATGCATAACAAATTATCTTTTTCATTGGTGGTGAATGTGCTCAGAATGTTCCGCTGTACTGTGAGCTCAAAATCTGTTTAAGTCTACCAGAGTCCAGGATGTTCTGTAAAAACATCAAGCATTGCTGGTCCATTTTGTGTAAATTTCTTTTTAATAGTTCACAGCCAAAAAAAAAAAACCGGGGTCAAGAGAAAAAGGAACTTCATTACCTGTCACACTAATAAGTGACAATTCTACCTTTTAAGTAACTAGGCAGCAGTAGAGTATCTTTCTTGAGTATCATTTTAGAAGTGTATGTAACTATAGTTTGTTGCCTTTGTAACCATCGAAACACCATTTTAAAAGATGGGGAAGTTTAGGCATTAAAACCAGTAGAGCTACACACAAGCTACGTGGTTTGATAGCCTAGACAATAGTAGCAACTCAGTAAAGAATGGCATTTCCTAGTGCACAGAAAGCTTGGCAGTTTAAAAGATGTTGGAGTTGGAAAAGCCTCTTATGACATTGTCAAATTGCAGAACTATTTCCTACTTTGAATAGTAGAGACATTACCTAAGGAGCATTCCATTTATACCTTGTTTTTAAACCCTGAAGTGATTATTTGCATTGTAGGTGTTTATATAGTAATTTAGCCAAACTGCTTTGTACATGTGTAATTTAAAAATATTAATTCCTGTGTATTTCATTAGCTTGTTCTTCACATTCCTTGAGTGTGTGGAACAGGGGAATGTAATAGATTAATGTCATTATTAGTTAATTTTTTTTTTAATACAAGTATGCATGTGTTGAATTACATTTCAGGTATCCGCACTTTCTGTTGACTGTCAGTCTTTGGCCCAGGCCCTTCAGGAGTTGCCTCTACATCTGAGGTTGAATGTAGCTGCTGAACTTGTGCAGGTAATGCTGTGAATTTCACAAAAGTATGCAAATATTTGAAGGGAAGCAATGTTTGCAAGAATTATTACTTTAAACTTGATCTTCAAACATAAGTAGAATATATTCTATAAGTAAATACATTTCTTGAGGCTGGCATGTGAAATGGCATGTAATGCAGGACACCCCTCTGTGAGCAATTTTTATGATTTGTTGGCTTTAAACAAAATGCTTCAATGTATGGCACGTTAGATGTGAAACCAGGTACTGGAATGTTTGACATGGAATGATTGGGCTTTTTTTGTATTTGCTTCTCTTGTTAGCAGCTGTTCAAAGCTTGCACCAAAATTTTGAAAGTGGTTTCACATTGTTTCCTGTTAAATTATTTTGTGATTTACTCTTCTACATAGCTAATATCAACATACACATTTATTCAATGAGTCAAACTTACATCTGTGTTAGAACAGGTATAACTGTCAGTCAAACAGGTGAAGAAAATGTTATTTATGCACTGGTTGGAAAAAAAAAAAGCAACAGACTATTAGGAAATATTCATTCTTCAAGCTGTGAAAAAAGAAAATATTCGTGCAAGGACAAAAGAACCAGTGAACAGTTGTTGTGGTATTTTGCTACTAGTCAGGGTCAAACTTCAACAATATAAAACCAAAATTCTTAAAAAAATCCATCTGCTCAAGCAAGGAAAAAGAAATATGACCCTTTAGAAGAAATTTTAGTTCTGTTTGGAGTTGCACAAAGTGCTTCTGTGACTGAAACAATTATGTTCTTTCTTAAAGAACCTCAAAATATGTTTGCAGATGTGATGTCTAAGGGACTCTGCAAACAAATGTTACTTTCAAATGCAATTTTCTTCTGAAGAGTTCTGGTCATGGTGTTAACTTTTACCAGGGTTATAAAGTGTGCGTTATGACATTTAATCTTTGTCTTGTCATTCTGACCGGTGATGTGGTCATCAGATATGCTGCAGTGTTACTAATGCTAAGGACATCCTGATAAAAGCAGAATCTATGTTCCACAGTTTAATAATGAGTTGCTGTTTCTTGTTTCACTATTTGATAATGTTTTCTAATTTGGTTTAATTTTTCAAAATATACAGCTATATGCTACAACTTTTGCTAAATGATTTTCAGTACCCTGTGGTATGTATGGTTTGCTTCAAGACTGCAATTTTGGAGGGAGGGCCTAACATGGGATAATGTTTCTAGACAACTTCTAACTTCAGTAATTTTAAAATTCTGAGTATTGATGGGATTTCATTAATTAAAGTAGCTCTCTAGGAAGGATTTATGAAACAATGGAACTTGATGCTTTAGCATACAATCTCGTATTCTGTAATAAGGGATAAACGAAGTTTGTATTTTGTAGTTGCTTCTGTAAAAGTATAATCAATCAAGATAACTTTAGTTTACTTCTGAAGTACTTTCTGCTGAAATTAATTTTACATGAATTACAATCCAAATTAGACAACAGTAAAAACTGAGTTAATCATTAGAAAAACTCAAGTCCTTTCTTATACTCTTAGGCATCAACACCTTTAGAGCTCCCACAGATGAAACCTAAAATTATTGAAGATGGCAAGAGGAGAGAGCTCCTATTCCGACAGTCTGTGGCTCAGAGTGAAACGGTGTTGGTCTCCCATCCTGTTGGTGATTCTATTGCTCCATCAGAGCCTAGAAGTAAAAATGGTCCTAGGGCAAGTGCAGCACCACCACTTCAGAGGGTCCATCCACTCTCAAAGGAAGAGACTGACCATTTGGATGAAGAACTAGATCTTCTCCTAAAGCTAGATGCTCCTATCGATACAGAAAACAGACCTGCGTCAGCTCCATTATCCTACAACGTATCAACTGAAAAAGATTTGAAAATGGAAAATAAGGAAAATGGTAAGATTTCTCATCTCCCCAACATGCCCTTATTTAATTTCCATTGCACTCTGTTTTGGTGATGTTTTTGAACTCTTGAATAGCCAGTCAACAGTACTGCTGCCATCATCTCTGTCCTACTTCATCTGGGGCTATATTCTGATCTGTTTGTTCCTTTTCAATTTTAACTCGCCATTGAACTAGTTTCACCATTATCTGTTCATTTTAAGAATTAAGATAAATTCTTCAGAAGAATTCAGCAAAATTTTAAATTAAAAAAAAAAAAGTACTGCTAGAGGAAGATAAAGTTTTTATGTAACGTTGTCAGCCCTTAGGTTCACTGTGCTAATAACAGTATACAGATGACTTGGCAGCTATTTCAGATGGCTTGTTATAAATGTTACTTTCAAATTTTAGTAGCATTGATTTTACAAAATTAAGTTTAGTCTGGAAACAAAACGTATAAAAGAAGTTAATATTATTTCAGAAAAATCAGCAAACCTTTCCTTTTCTTTGCTTTTGTAGAAGTTATACTTCTGTCTGTTAGTTTTGATGAAGATGGTTTGCTACTCCTCCCCAGTCCACAATGCTGTAAAAGAATTTTTAGGATTTATGATTTTTTTGTCTATGATTTTCTTGTTGTGATATTTAAGTCAGTTGGATATGTAAGATGGCACCAGAAGCAATACAGCAAGCCTCTTTACTGAAGACAATCTTGAAATGCTCTTTCATTTCAGTGGTATGTCATGCTTTCCCCTCTAAAGCACAGTGTGACCCCCTTAAGAAAACAATGCCATCAGAATATGGAATCATATCATGCTGTAATAATCATGCAGGGCAAGCTGCTGCTGTGGCCTCATGCTCCTCTCCTACATTAAAGTAAACTCTGCCTCGGACAGGATTGCAAGCAGACTGCAGTAGCAGGTTCATGAATAATCTCTCCTGCTCCCCTCGAATCAGATGGAAGCCACGTTGCTCTGTTTGAGTTTANCTGTAAATCTCATGGCAGTTTGAACTGGTTTGGTTACTTAGTGCATTTTGGAATATGACTTGTCATTCTTCAAGAAAGATTTTGTTTAAATAGAGTCAGTTGTGCATTAAAAAGCAAAATGATCCGTGACACAGAGCGGGTATGGAATTGTTTCCAGATTTTTCAAGTCTGTTCTTTTCACTTTTCTAGACCCTTTAAAAGTAGATATGCCTGAAGAGAAGATTACAGCATCACAGCAACAGCAAAGTACATCTAAAAATGTTACTGAGGAAGAGCTTGAAGACTGGCTGGACAGAATGATTTCCTGAAGCTCGAATTTTCTTATGTGAATAACAGAATATAGCAAATGTTAAGTAGAAAGCTGAATCTTCCTTTATCGCCTCATTATTTCCTTTATCTGTTTCTTTTTGTTCAGTATGCCAAATGCCTGATTTTCTTTGCTGGCACCTAAAATTTGCTACAACCAAAATTCATTTAGATGTGATTGACTAATATTCCTAGAAAGGTCTAAAATTTGTGATGAAATTAGCATTTTCTTTGCTAAAGATGCAGGTTACAGCACACTAAGAGAACAGTTATTTCAACTTGTACTTGTGCTACGTAGTCCTTAAAATAAAGCAATGAATGAACAATGAATACCTGTGTTTTTAGTCACCATCGTCACGCCACATCTCCGCATTGTCAAAAAATGAGAAAGAAGACAGAAAAGGTAATATTTGGTTTATAATACTTTATTGCAGTGGGCACTTTGTATTAGAAGAAAAAAAATGCATAACCCTATCAGCTTCTACTTGCAGGTGACCATAGAGCATTGTTTTGTTTTGGCCTAAAATTTAAATTGTATTCATTTTGATACAGTGTATGTCTTTTAACAGCAGCATCTAATAAGCTGTTATTGAAGGTAGTATATAAACAAACTTCAAGTGCAATTTCATAGAGAAGGACAGAAAAGCAATACAGTTAATGGATCTGTTCATTTAGAACACTAACATAAATAAAAAGTTTGCATAGCTATGTCTACGGAAGTTTTAAGGCACTTCATGTTTCAAGGTCAAAGAAGTGTTTGAAAATGTTTTCTTTTTAACTGCTTAAAGCTTTTCAAGCTATATCTTAGTACATTCACTATTAAATACTGGGGGGGGAAAACTGGACAGCAGTTAGTTAAAACATTTTTTTTTCTGAGGCATGGCCTCTGTTCTTAAATGTCAAATGTTGTGCAATTAATACACCTTTTAGCCCTTTCAATTGTACTGTCAAACACTAGATTAATGATGTGGTTAAAAAGTTATCATTTCAGACCATGTTTGAACTGGAAAGCTTAAGTTAATCTGGCATAGTTTTCTCTTTTCTAATTAAAATTCCAACAAAAGACCTGGTACAAAAAGCCCAAGAAATAGTGTCAGATTTTATGTATGTCTTGAAGTTTAAAGACATTTAAAGCAAATACAAGCTGTGAAATTACACCATGAAAAGAAAAGAAGGTTTTTTTGTATACTGGATCTTTAGAAGTCATGAATACATTATTTCTTTTGTGTTCTTAGCCAAGTTGATCCTCATACTGTTTCCGGAAGCAGTCCCCTGCTGGGAAGAAATCCCAACATCTTTCTTGGTACATCTTCCACACAAATGACTCCTGAAAATGATAAAGAATATTTATTTTAACAGACAACTTGCAGTTAGTGCTCTAGATAAACTTTTAACAATAACTGGCTACCGTGCCTGTTACCATGGAGTACAACAGTGAAAACATTGAAACTCAAAGATTGTAACTCAGGATTCATTTGTAAAAGTAAGTATTGTTCAGCACTTTCCTTGATTCATACTACTGAAATTCAAGCCCTACTAGAAAAACTGTGTAAGGGTAAATTAATCAGTCTAGTTATATCAGAGCAAACCTGTACACAATTTTTATATGTAAAGCATGTTTTACTTTGCTTGGAAACATTGAAGTGTAAGGTACTTCTGTAGTGTTCGCATAACAGCTTCTTATTTGTGATAAGATATAATTAAATCCTATTTATTTTCTTTTTTATTTACATTTAGGGCCTAAGAACACTAAATATACATACACACATCCATATACCTATCTATATACAAATAAATATATGGATTTAGACTAAAAAGATAGTAGTTTAACTACTTAATCTTTTGGGAATAAACTACAACTGCTATATTTCAAAGATAAGATGACAGCAATATTATTAGTAACTGACTTCTGGCAGAGTTCAGTGCTGGGTAGAATAGCACACTGCTGCAGCCCACCTCATCAATGTTTTTGAACTCTCTACTTTCACTTGCAGAAGATTCTAATGGAGGGTGGCATCATCCCCACTCCTTGGTGGTACATCAGTTCCACCTTGTGGTACACAGCTACAAGGCTGAAGAAGGTAAAAACTTAAAAATTGTTTTTCATGAGATTATCTTTTAATTTTCTACTCACCTGGCCGGTATGCTCAGTTTCATCCTTGTTAATGAGATACATTAAAAAGAACCTGAAACAAGCACATGAAGCAGGTATTAATGCAGAAAGCGTAACATCTCTGCCTAACCTTTCCTAGAGGGGGCATGTGAGGTAGATTATGCCAACGAGCAAAGTCATTATATTTCTAGGTGTCTAAAGTGCTTATGTTATAGGCGAAAATTCTATCCTGCAGCACTTCTCCTGCGGAAGTGCTAACAGATGTAAAATCTGTAGAGGTGGTAAAACATGGTTTAGCATTTTCTTCATTTTAGTGCTAGGAGCAATACCTGACTTAGGCATATGCCAACTCCTATACACATATGCTCCAACATCTCACCTTGGAAGAAGTTACTATGGCTACCACACCAGAAGATAGAAGTGTGGCAAATACTCAGCTGCACCAAGATTTCCAACCACTCCTGCCATGCAGCTCATACGGCGAGCCCCTCTAGCTCAGATGCCTGTGCACACTCAACTGCAGAGAGCTTGCCCTAATTAGGAAGGCTGTAGAGTACTAACAATGGTCTATTTACACGTAACACAGCTCTTGGGTAGCCTCTTTTGATGCAGTGCATTTAGAATTAAACTTGTTATGTGCTTGCATTGTAAAGAAAGGAATGTATACCGACTTTAACATTTGTCTAATTAAAGGGCAACCTTTTCTAAAGATTGTTCACTATATATTCTAATATTAAGGAAATGGCCATTTTTAATTTACTGTGAATTACGGGTTCCCATATACCAATTAAGCAATTCAGTGTAGCCTGGAGGTTGTAGACTGGTACAACTATGGATGTAAATGGAAATTTGCCTCACAAAAGGAATGTGCATTGATTTTGCAGTGTCAGTTGCTATAGAAGGAATAATGCAGCCTCCACTCTAGGAGGCACTTTCTAAATTTAAAAAAAAAAAAAAAAAGTTCAGATGCAGTATTCCAAAGCCAGATTTCTGTAAGATATCACCAGTTCAGCTCCTTTGGTTCTGCTGGCACAGTGCTCATATAATTATTGTTGTTGCATGAGTAACTAATGCCACCAAATTAACTTTTAAATATCCTCTTTGGTCTGTTCTGTATTTAGTAATGAAAGTAGGAGATTGCTGTTTTGGGAGTCTGGGCAATAGTCTAAACACATAGAACCCCTCATTGCTTTAAGGCCACAGTATCACTAAAGAAGTATAGGATCAGAGTCGTACATTAATTTTGTGTAGTTTATCTTTCAGGAATCTTCCAGAAATGCTTATTTGTTTTGTTTTGATGTTTTGTTTTGGGTTTTCTTGTCAAACTTAGGCTGATTTTTCAATAGTCTCATCAACATTACCAAGCTCCCAGAAAGCACAATCAGAATTTCCAAAGTAAAGCAACTTATTAAACTGTTGTTCCCTATCCTTCCACATATCTGGGTGTCCTTCCAGAGGTATAAGGAGTTGGTGTGCCTTCAGGTCTCGTTCCACTAAGGTAGCTCATGTTTAAAGTGAGCACTTCAAAGGATAAGCATCAGTGTGGAGTAGAGGAGGGGAGACCAGAAAAAATTCTTCAGTTCTACAGAATTGTCATAGGGTCTTCAGCAATGTGTGCACTTAAATTACTCTGGAGCTAAAAGGTGTCTCTCATAATTCCAGTAGTAAAATATACTTACAGGTAGTTTGCCAAGTTGTGTTCTTGCAAAGTATGTGTTTCAAAGCCATGTGGAGTTGTGTCAAAATAGTCATTGCCGATTCCACAAATGAAACATTTGGTCTGGAAACACAAGTTGTGGTTACAAATGAATTTTAAGTCAAAGACACTGTTTTAACTTGTAAAAATCTAGATGAATTAAAGAAAAATGTAGTGTGCTTATTCATACCTCCATATCTTCCCTCACTTGTTCCTGCTGGTCTCTTAATTCACCAAAAGCATCAATAATCAGACCTATTTCAAATGGGAAAGTAGCAACACTTCAGTACTTTAGCAATATTCATATTTCAAGTAATATCTGCCAGACATCCTCCACTGTCTTTGGAGTTCAGAGTACTTATGTCTAGGTTGAACAATTCAAGTTACAGTCTATCAATTTCCAGACATCCAACATTTGTTTACACTGCACTCCTAGCAATAAGAATTTCTCATATATAGAAGTACAATCTCGAGAGTGGGAAGGCTTTTCTGTACTTAGATTTAGGTCAATCTAAGCTTCCATAATCTTGTCTCTTTTGCTCCCATGAAAGAATTTCATTTTCATTACCCTTCTCATGGAAATACTGTATCCCAGCTCCTGTTCAACAAAGACAGCTCTGCTCCCACAGGCACCCCAGCCAGTTTGTGATGCTTCTTCACATTCCTCCACTTCCAACATATTAAGAATAGATCATTTTGGGCATCACATCAAGCTGTGTCATTGCTGGATAGCTGTCAAAGTGTTCATAAACACTGTAACCCAGGTAAGGTATGTTTCTTGTGCTTTGTGTAGTTCCTGGGACAATGCATTATTTATTAATTAAGTATAAAATTATTACTTTCATAATTAATGATTTTATCAGCTCAGAAATAAGTCTTTATAGCAATACTGATAAGTTTATCTCAAACAAATATGGTTTAAATACATTGCAGAACTCGGGTAAACTCAACTCTAACAGTCTCTGCTGAGGTAGGTGATGGTACCTTGAATAATGGCCAGTAGGATGACAATGACAAAGAAGAAAAATGTGATGTCAAAGACAATTCGATACATTTCATAAGGGTCTCCAGCTGGATCCTCAATTTCATCTCCAATGCCACCACCAGCTCTTACACCCACATACATGTGGAACAGGTAACACTAAAAAAGAGAGGAAAAATACAGATATATTTACCATTAGGGATTTTTAAAAAAATTATTCTGTTCTGCTAGTTCTCTTCACAAATTGTAGTAACAAAGAACACATAATATCATTTTTCATGTATCACACACACTGCACCAAAAATCTGTTATTGTCTTAACTAATATGAATACATCTTCAGTACACTTACTTAGAGGGGATTCAGCATCAGCTGTTACCCTCTCCTCACTCCCTAGGTCTTACACACTAAGACCATTTAGGGGGCATTTTTCTTGTATTTGTTACTGTGTTCAACTATATTCTACCCCATATATTGTTTCCCAAGGTTCTAGCTTGCTCTGAGTAAGCAGAGGACATCTTTTAAAGTCTTGTAATGGAGTTTAGAAATGTTGGCAAATATTGCCATAAAATAAATAGTGACATATTCACAACAGGTAGATCTATCTGTGTTTAGGTGGTTTCTGGATAACCTCATTTTGCAATACTAGATCGCTGGTTTACTATATCGTAAATTATTTATGAAATGGGAAACATATGGATGTGGAAGAAATCACTCTACAAAAATGTTGCTGTGTGTCATATTTTTTGAATGTACAAGTCTTCATGGAAAAATCTTTAAAAATCTGGATATTTAATCTATGTAAGTATATTAGAATAGATTTTTCTGCTGGAGTGATTGATGTTCCTGTATGAATCAGCTACAGAATTTTGTAAACCACCTTTGGTCACACAATGTGGGTTAAAAACAATGGAAATCCGTAAAGTTAGCCGGTGTTCAGAAGTCATATTAGAACAGCAAAGCTGGTGTTAAATAATCTGCATAAAACCTGACAAATGTGGTCTTTCATAAGCAAACACTAAACAGAACTACACATTCATTTTTATAATGCAACTTTGCTGTTGACATAAGATGC
>VZTO01018611.1:10214-46629 GCA_013400615.1 Syrrhaptes paradoxus | reverse complement strand
AAGAGAGTAGAACAGATCATTCGAAGAAAACAAAAAAAAGCATATATATAAATAAAGTAGCGATTATTACCATGTCTTTCCAGGTTACTTTGTAAAACTGGTTTGGTCATCTCATACAATCAGGAAAAAGGAAGAAAACTACACACCTGTTGTATGTGTGGTTTTTGGCTTTTTCCTTCTCCAGGACTTTGCATAAACAAAACAGAATTATATCAGTCTTGTGGAATTCTTTCTTGCATGTTCTGCAGAGTAATTGCTTGGGTTTTTTTGCAGCTTCACTGGAAGATTGTGATTTTCCTTTTTTTATTTTTTTTTTCCCTCCCAGATGTGCAAGGGATTTTGAGCAGTTAAGTGACTTTCAAAAGGAAATGCACAACACGTGAGTGAATTCATTTGATCTGAAAGTCTGGACCTCTGCAGCTACATCTTTAAACAGAGCATGTGCTCATCCAAAGTGCACAGAAGTAATTAAACTCAATCCTAATTTTCTTAAAGGTAATTGAATTTCATGGTGTGTGGAGTATTGTGGAGTTACCTACCAGGGGTTTCAATAAGGTTTGGCGGTGTTAGAGACAGCATGGTTATAGCATCACAGTGGGAAGTTTAAAAAGTCACTGATTCCCTAAATGCTAAACATATAACGAGGTTTTTTGATTTCTTTTGAACAGTTAATTCACATCTCTACACAAACCCCCTTGATGCAGCTATGCCTTTTTCAGCTTGCTAAAGGGAAAAAAGTGACAATTTTCCTTCTCTTGAGTGGCATTCTTCTTGCAACTGGTCTCATCAGCAGGTGAGAATTCTTTATGGATTTGACTGTCCTTTCTCCTGGTGAGTCTCTGGATTTATAACCGTTCCTCAAGAGCCAATTAAAAACTGATCATTTCATGGTTTAGATCATATCAATGAACTTCTCTTTTGGGTGAAAAAAACCTGCAAATGAGTGTTTCAGCCTCCGCTTTTATGAAATAGTTTCATAGCTGTAACGCTAACTAATGCTGTGACACAAAATATGCGTGCTTGGGAGTATGTTTATTTGTTGCAATGTATTTAAGATGTTGCATTCTCTGTGGTTCTTCTAATTTCTCTTCCCCCTGCCCCACAGCACCACAGATTGTGGCAGTTATACTTTAGAAGGAAAGTCTCATTTGGTTTTCAAATCTGCCTGAAAAAATATCTTTCTGTCCTAGGTATGAGAACAGAGGATCACTCGATTCTACTTCCACTGTAGATGGTAGCAATTTTAGGCAGCTTTTTTTTTTTCTGACTCCTTCCTAATGATGGATTATCTAAAATTAGAGAACGACTGTAACAGAAAAAGCACAAAATACTGCTATCTATAAAAGGTCAATGTATACCTGTTTTGAAGGCTGTTGCTGAGATGCAACGAGATCTCACATGTGGAGATGTTCAGGTAAATGTTTTTTGAGCCTAAAATCAGTTTCCTCATATTCATCATCAACTGAGAGTGAGGAAAACATTAATGAGAACAATAAAACATAAGACATTCTAGACAGCTGAAGAAAATCTCCTTATACTGATACCTGTTTGACCTTGGCTAGGCATCACAGAGCAATCGTACCCTCACAGTGCCATTTGCAGCACAAAGATGTCTGTGTACTTAGTATGGTATGTGCTATACAGCTTGCATAGTGATGGAAAGATGTTTGGAACATTGTTTCCTTAAGATTTTAATAGTCACAAATGGAAAAACTGTGTAATAACTCAAATACTTACACGTTAAATCTTCCATAAATTACGTTCAAATTATGTGCCCTGTTGAGAAGAATAAACTGTTTTAACTGTAGTCCCTTCTGTGGATATCAAAATCTTAAATCACAAAATGGGAAAAATATTTTTACCAGCTTTTACAATTTCTTAAAGAAGATTTTAATGCACAATACATTAATTGAAGTTCAGATAAATGCATGATGTGGGTTTGTTTGGTTTTTTTGGGGGGGGGAGTGGGGAAGGAGGCAGGAGGGGAGCAATTATTTCAACTTGTTGATAAATTGAAGAAATCATGTGCTATTATTGAATATATAGGCCTCTTAAACTTGGAAGAACTTTTCAAATAACTCAGTTTTCTGTTTGAACACAAAACTGTCAATCAGTAATACCAGGAGTATGTCATTAATACTATGCACTGCAGTTTCTCAAGTGGACTGTGCATTTCTGTGCAGCAACTGGAGTCACACAATAAGCAAGGTAAGAGTTACACTGAAAGCTTTAGAATTAAATGACATTTTTGTTTTAAGTGATAGCATTTTGTGTAACATACCAGGAATGTTTTGGGTAGCAAGTTTGTCTATCAACACAAAATGGGAAACCTGAAAGTGATGAATCTTTTCAAAAAAAGAGAGTAACTACATAGAGACCCTAATGGAAAAGTCCAATGAAATATTTCAAGAATGAAAGACATGGTTCTACAAAAATTATTCTAAGTCATTAACAAAATAATATAACTAATAATTCTCTCAAATCTTTCAAAAGAAGACAAAGCTAACAAACACATATACTCTGACCATCTTATTCTAATTAAATGTTTTATGGAAGACATTGTTATTAGATGGCACTTTTTAATTGAAATATTTCCAGGTGTCATAGCAGTAGCAATGAAATAATCATTACAACACTCAGGCAAATTAAAAATTGCTCAGAGAAACTCAAGCATAACCTGGTTAAAGCCAATTCATTCCAAGATACTTGCTAATATTCAAAACCTCATTTTAGTCCCACACCTGAGACAATTAGTATACCCTGTGGGCATGTGGAAATCAGATTCAGAATTATCAAGTGTGCTTTTAAAAATGTTGGTAGCAAATCTATTAAAGCAACTTAAGAATCTTGACTTTTAGGAACCTTTTCCAAAAGTAACTTGCACACTTGGTGAATCAGTCTCCCTGAAAGCAAATTTTGCTTTGCCTCTTAATTAAGTGTGTTAATGGAAGTCAGCTGGAGATTGTGGACCATCTAGTAAGAGATGTTGATATTCCTGTACACTTCCCCCGACACGCATAAAAATTATATCACCTACGTGTAACTCAGTAAAGGAAGAAACTGTTCCACCTCTGTGAATCAATAAGGTATCAAGAAGTATTCCACTCTCCAGAAACACCTATCTTTATCTCAAGTGGTTTCTGAAGACTTGATCTTCCTTAGTGACCTCAGTAAACCCTAATGCTCAAACCGTCCCTTGTCTGGGAAAATCAGTGTGGGATTACACCTTGTGCGTTGCCCCTCAGTAACTGAGTTTTCTCCAACTTGTAGCTTTGTTCCCAAACAGGCCAAGTTAAATCAGCTGGGTAAATATCTGCTAAAACATTTCTCTTGCAACACTTGCAATTCTTTTCTGTTTCTGAAGTGAACTCAGTGCTAGCTTGGGGAATCTGTTGTTAGCCTGCTGCAGCTGTTTGGTGTTCATTGGCCACAGAAACTCAGCCCATCTGCAAAGAGTTTTTCTTGAAACCTGTTAATCTCTGGGTGCCATAGTCATGATCACTGACGTAAGGTCAAGAAGAAAATGACAAAGCCTTTATGCTGTATAGGATCTTGCAAAGAAGTTTGTGTCTATTGCTGAAAGGACTTTTTTTGTGTGTGTTTGAAAAATGTGTGATCTATTTAGGTACTCTGATGTACACCACTTCTTGCCACAGCAGAGAGCAGCTGGCAGAATATCACTGGATAATGAAGGCTTTGCAGAGAGGCTGGAAGATCCACGATAATGCTTTCGTGTAGTGTCTGGTAAGTTAAAAATAAAATATACTATGTAATAATAAAGAAGCAGCAAATATTCTTAAAAAATCTCAAAGTAGATTGAGGCTTCAGAAAGAATAAAAATGTTTTCTTGTTTGTTTGTAGCTTCTTCTACACAATGGGAACCTTTATGTCTTCGGAAACTATTACATTAAATGATAAAAGCATCCAATGTAATTGCACACATACTTGCTCTCTGCAGAAAGCCACTAATTTACTGTAATTGGGACTGAGCTGGAGACAATCAAGACAGGTAATAGGTGTCTTCATGTTATAAGACAAAAACAAATTCCTGTACCTCAGAGCTGTAGAAATAGATCTTGTGTGACTCAGGAATAAAAGATACGACATTACTCACCTTGAGTGGAGTTAGTGCTAGGTTGCCTATGATGTGATCGTGAAAGTCATGAGAGGGTAGGAAATTACAATGTCACAGGTGGAGTTTCCAGGAGATGCTGTGGGTGATCCAGGAATTTCATCATGTGGGCTCCCTGATGCAAAACAGAAATGGCTTGTTGGTACCAAGTTCAGAAATAGTGATGTAACATAATACATTTTATTCCATGATAAACTTTCTCCAAAAGGAAGGAAAAGCACTGTGCTGCTTGCCTGCAACATGGGCTAATATATTGTGTGATCTTTTCTCAGTGTCTGCTTCTTCCAAGCTATAAACAGGAACTGACCACAACATAAGCCATTAGGCATGAAGAAAAAATCTTTTTCACAAAGCAGGCATGTACAGCACGTTTCTTTCTTGTATGTTATGCACTTATATTGCTATAATGGGTTTTTTTTTGTCTTTGAAATTCACTGTTAGAGCTCATTCTGTCTGTTGCTGGATGTGATCTGGCTGGTAACATTATCATTTGTTACTATGGAAATTGATGCCAAGGGTTGCAGGACTAGTGAGAGTGTGCTGGGTAAATCACTTAATGGAACATGACATTGTCAGACATCCATTATCTTTCACTTATAGCAGTTTAATTTTCTCTCTTGCTTTTCTGGGCTGCTACCACTTACTGACTAATAGACCTGGGACAATGGGTATTTTTTAATGTATTGCGGCTTTATTGCAAACCTTTACCTCTGTATCATCCAGATGCTTGTTACCCAGGTTTAAAGTAAGTGGACATAAGAGGGAATGAGCTCTCATCCTCTGAAGACTCCATGAGCTTTGTATCAGCTTAATTGTCTTAGAAATCTGTAGGAAGATGGTGGACATACTCCAGAAGAGTAACTAATGTGTATTGTTGATGTCATGTAAACTAAGTTAGGCTATGGTAGCGATTACATTAATAGAGAAATTTAATTCAGATTTTCAATTGCCCTTTAATTGCAAGTATGATATGATAAAAGAAGGCTAAAGGTTAATTATAATAGTGAATGGTACCAGGAAAAAAAAAGGCATGAGCTTTTAAGTACAATGGACAAAATTTTAAGTGATATTTGAAGATGTGTCCTGTTTACTGCAAAGTGGAAAAAATATGAACCAGAGAAACATAGACATGAGCAATTTTAATAACAATTTTTTTCCTAGCAGAAGCTAGAAAACCATCCTTAGATGTGTGAGAGATCTGAGAAGGGTTCTTAACAAACAGCGAGCACTTCTTTTTGCTCCTTTCCTTGTTCATGCTTTCATCTTCAAGGCCACATTCTCTGTGGGGAAAAGTGCTGGAGTGACATTAAATAAGCTCTTCTGATATGCTTCACAGCTAAGGATCTGACCACTATTAAACTTTTCACTTCATAACAAGGAACAATTACACCTTTTGTCAGCTCACAAGTACAAAGTCATGGCATTAGCCATGGTACAGGATTTCCCGGGCTTATAAAAAAATACAGGAATATACTTGCACAGTGTATTGGTAAGAATTTATATGTTGCTGGTGTCTGTTTCTAGGTACTGAGTAGTAACTAATATAACTTCACTGTACTAGTCGATCACTATATCATCTGAAACAAAGATATTTTTTAAGTTTACATAATAATTCATATTGAGCATGTCTTTAGAGTATATATCAATTTCACAGCAATCTCCTAACATCATGAGTAATTACAGGGCTCACTAATCACAATAAGGTCCATCTAGTTCAATATCCTGTCTTGAACCATGAGACTTGAAGGTATCAAGGGTATACTGGAAGATAAAATAAACCTTTGGTCATATTCTAATTACATGACTGAGAAGTGCCTAAGACATGGAAAATATTTATTATCCTTTCATAAATACTTCTCTGTCCAATTACCCGAAATCTAGCTATTACTTATGTTCAAATAGAACTATTTACTGTGAGGGTGGTGAGGCACTGGCACAGGTTGCCCATGGAAGTTGCGGATGCCCCATCCCTGGAGGTGTTCAAGGCCAGGCTGGATGAGTCTCTGAGCAACCTGATCTAGTGGCAGGTGTCCCTGCCCATAGCAGAGGGGTTGGAGCTAGATGATCTTCAAGGTCCCTTCCAACCCAAACATTCTATGATTCTATGGTTAAAATCTTGCTAAAAATACTTATGGATTCAAAAATGGGAACTTGATAAAATAATTGTTCTCTAGAAAATAGGTTTGACAAAGTGAATCAAGGAATAATATTTTACCAAGATGATATATTTCGTCTCTTGAAATAAAATACTTCATGTTTTCCACTAAAATCAATTACCTGAGACAAGTTTTACAGCAACTTCATGAAGTAACCATAAAAATAAAGTGAATGAAATATACTCTCCTCGAATTTTTGCTTAGTAAATATCCCAAAATAAATGGTTCCTGCAGTTCTGCCCTGAATATAGGCTGAGACTAACTTGACAATGCAGAAAGTAATCAAATAACTACTCCTTTATGTTGTTTTTTTTAAAAAAAAAACAAACAACAACAACAAAAACCCTTTTAGTAATCTAGTATTTGAATTACCAACCTTTTACTCCTAATGGAGTTCTGCTGTTAAGGAAAAAGGAAAATAGAGTCCTTTGATTTACCTTGTAAGTGTCAGTGGATTCTTCTTTTATAAGAAACATGGTTTGCCAATAAGGACTGTTCTTGTTAATTCAGTTCTAGGTAACAAGAAAGAAAACATTACTGAAATCTAACAGATTACAATGTAGCTATAAAACAAAAGAGACAAGTGAGTTCTGAAAGAATGATGAAGTGAAAAATGAGGTGATAAGCACTAGTCAGATGGATGGGCTGCTTATCTTGGTTGTCTGTGGGAGTAGGAATTGGAGTTCTGTTTTTCTGTAGACTTACTAAAAAAAGGTGAGTTTCAGTGGTAAAACTGGAGGGAATCACTGATGTATCTTTGCAAGAATAAGTCTCAAGCACATGTTGAAAATTCAAAGTGGAGTTTGATTATAGCATTTTGTTAGGGAAGATGACATAACTACAAGTTACCACGGCTTTCTACTGAGACTTCCTTCTTTGTTCTGGAGTAAGAGCGAAAGAGCAGATATTAGCAAAGCTATGGTTGAAACAGTGCTGTGCAATGAGAAATAAGGGTGAAAGAGGCAATGATGTTGAAAAATGAAGCTTGTGGAGACTAATCTACTGCAACATGTGTTAGTCTCCTTTGTCCAATATTGAGTACTGTTGTCCCCGACCCCTCCAAAGCCTTAGTCATTCTTCTGAAAGATGCAGTTTTGATTAAACACACATGCTTCCTACTGGTGTTTCATAGAATTTTCTTTTTTGTAAACTTGTCAGCTGTGGTCTCAATGAAGACTGGTAATCCTTGATCAATAAAAGCAGAACTATAAATAAAATAAGTACCTGGAGGGCTTTCTGGGTATTCGGGACTCCAGATTACCAGGTTGTCTGTCTTTGTCTTTCCAATGTAGACGAGGAAAAACATGACTGTTTATTTTTCAAGACAGAACCAGGTTGCAAAATAGGTTTCCAGCTCTGTTCTGCCTCAAAGCGTGTAAATATTCGTTTTCCAATGGTTTGATCCAATTGCGTTTCCAATGTTTTGGTACAATTGTATTTCCATACGTTCTGTCCTCCCAAGTGAAAGCATGAATCCAAACAACAAAAACAAATCTAACACACTGAAGAATGAGGATTTAGGATTGTTCCTTCTGTTTGGCATCATACATTTGCAGCTAAGTCAACAGTTGGGGATGGCTTCCTTCAAGAAAAGATCTTGACTTTTATGTAAAGCAGCACTTTCCAACTGGAAAATGCTATTTTATGTTTTGTCAGCTGTAACTGGCTTTCCGAAGACTCGGCAAATGGCAAAATGAGAAATTTAGAAGAAAAATGGAAGGGGCTTGGATTTGATTCCTTTCTTTGCTAGCAGAGCTCAGACTTTAGCACTTCCTGCATCATCTTTGTAATTTTAAACAGTATGATTCTATAGGTTCTTGTTCACTTACTAAGCTTGTCTTAATTAAGCATTTGCAGCCCACCTTGATTGATTGGTTATGCATATTTTCTTTGAGCTCGTATTGAGAATAGTTTTGAGTTTCCCACTGAATGTTTGGTTTTTGTGTGTTTGTTTTTCAAGGAAATACTTTACTTCTTTTAGGACAGGCCTTTCCTTGAACAAAATGTCAGGCTGAAGTACAAGACCTCTGTGGTGGATTTTTTTCCTTTCCCCACCAAAAACCCTTGACTCTGTTTTGCTACCTGAGAACCATGAAACAGTAGGGTGATACTACTACTCGCTTGACCTATTTTGAAGTTAAAGCTCATATATTTGATTCTTCTATTTTCGTAAAGCTTGAGACTTGGATTATAACTCTATATTATAAACTCTGTAAAATGAAACTCTGCATTGTGGGAAATATGCTTTGCTCAGGGATTTTTACATAACATGGGTGAATAGAACACAGCCTGCAGTTTCTGTGAGGTAACATATTTCCGTGCTGTTAAGACAAAGGCAAATATTTTGTTATCAGAAAACCTGAGTGCAGGTTTTCCACCCCACCTTCTCCTTTCAAAATTATTCACTTCTGACCAGCTTTACTGATGGCAGGATATTCTTTATTTCTCTGTTATGCAAGCAGACTTTCTTCTGAGAGCTCTCTCAATAATAAAACAGAATCATAGTATTTACTTGAAAAGGAAATAATTGTGTTTAGTGGACTTTGAATTTTATCTCCATACAATCTTTACAAAGAGAACTCTGTAAGAACATAAATACGTCTAGTGTTCTCAACACACCTTTAGTATATGCATCCTGTTCGTTTTCTCATACTGTTGTCTCTATATTCTCTTCCTTCAGTTTCAATAATTTTTGGAACTCTAAGGATGAAGACCAGCCTTCTGTTTTATCAAAAATAAAACATAAATTTTCACAAATTGTATCAACAATAGGTGTTTATAGTATGACAGATCAGAATCAAGATTTTTC
The DNA here is from genome assembly GCA_013400615.1 of Syrrhaptes paradoxus. Classification (NCBI taxonomy): domain Eukaryota; kingdom Metazoa; phylum Chordata; class Aves; order Pterocliformes; family Pteroclidae; genus Syrrhaptes; species Syrrhaptes paradoxus. Next base: position 37,532 of record VZTO01018611.1, on the reverse strand, counting down.
CTGTTTTGCTTTGTGAGTGTGGGGTTTTTGTGGGGTTTTAGTTGTTGTTTTTAATATGCTTTCTAGAGTTTTGTTGGGTTTTTTTACTTTNCATGAAGTGTGGATGAGTGAACTGGGATTGTTTAGCCTGGAGGAAAGGAGACTGAGAAGAGACTCTATTGCTCTCTACAACTAACTGAAAGGAGGTTGCAGTGAGGTGGGTGTCAGTCTCTTTCCCCAAGTCGCAAGTGATAAGATGAGAGGAAACAGTCTCAAGTTGTGCCAGGAAAGGTCTAGATTGGATATTAGTAAAAACTTTTTCACTGAAAGAGTTATCAAGCATTGGAACAGGCTGCCCAGGGAAGTGGTTGAGTCACCATGCCTGGAGGTATTTGAAAGACATGTGGATGTGGTGCTGAGGGAAATGGTTTAGTGGTGGACTTGGCAGTGTTAGGCTAATGGCTAGACTCAATGATCTTAAGGGCCTTATCCAACCTAAATTGTTCTATGATTCTATGAAACTTGCCACTTTATAATAAACAATAATTGAAATTACTACATTTGATATCAGAAATTTATATAGAGTTAATTCTTTTGGTCTCCGTGTACATTAAATCAGGTTGAGCGATAAAACTTTGAGACATAGCATTACTCTTATATAGGGNTTTTTTGTTTGTTTGTTTTCCAAGCGTATATGGCTTATTCTGACACATTCTGTTGTCCTAGTCTGTGATGTCAGAGGACGAAAGATTGTGAACTCTGTGTTCTTTAGGCATAAGTGTATGCAGAAATAGCTCCAAACAGTTTTCTGCACACTGGGATGTGGATTGTCTAATAANGTACTAAGTTATTTTTTATTATTTCCTAAGTAAGCTGTCTGGGAATAAAATAAAACTCTATATTGCAACTTTATACCTAGTTTTATAACACTAGAAAAACATGTGTACTCTTGCTTGAAAAATATATCCATGGTTTGTTATACTGTTGACATACACTTGTAAGGACATGAAAAGAATGAACCATTCTCTCCAGGCAGAAGAGCCCCTGAAAAGCCAAAGATAAGTGCTCTCACATAGCGTAAAAATGATCAAGGGGCTGGCAAAATTGACTTAAGAGGAAACACTGAAGTAGCTAAATATGAATGAAGGCTTGGCTGGTGGATGACTAATGGAGAAGACCAGGACCAGAAACATCTGAGGAACACAAACACTATGTCTGGAGAGGAATTATATAGTGCGAACTTTCTTTCCCCCCAAAAGCATAACTAAGAACAATGAGATAGAGAGAGCATCACAGAATGCTTCAACAATGCGTTATGTCAGACTCCAAAATAATTTCTAAAGAAAAAATGTGGAATATTCTTGAAAGTGGAACTGCGGGGAAATAAACCTCTATGTGACAGAGGATCAGAAGCAGAATAGATCTTTTAAATTTTGCTGTTATCACTCTGTATGCATCTGATAAATAAAATTCTGAAGACTTACTATCTGACATAAGAAATGTTTACAAACGAAGAAATTCAAGTGGTCTCTGTTTTCAAATAACAGATTTTACCTATGACACTCTTACAGTGCTGTCTGGGAAAATTGTTTTGACTTCATTAAGAGTAATGGTAAAGGGGAACTGAGTGAAGCACTGTCTTATATAGTGAAATTTTTTTGTATGTTTGTACAGCATTTCTAAAACATGTAAAAAGCTACATAGCCACTGATATTTAATATTTTATTATTACTCAGGACCAGAGCTTTTTATGCTTGCTCTGATTCTTACATTTGAAAAATTTGATAAAACCTAATTTTCATAGCTCTTGTCACACTTTTGTGGAGCTCACTGGTAAGACTGGCTGGAAATTCTCCTGCAAATTTTTTCTTTTCCACCTCGGTCAAAGTTTAAATTTGAAAGTTTAACATAAATTTTCAGGGGAAGGAAACTCAGTATACTTTGCTGATACCATTTCCATTTAAAATACTTTTGTATGAAAACGTGGTCTTGCATCAATTCATAAAAAAATACTTCATTAAATTTACTGAAATAAGAACTTTAAAACACTTCTTGCACATTTTGGTGTAATTTTTTGTTTGTTTGTTTTCCAAGCGTATATGGCTTATTCTGACACATTCTGTTGTCCTAGTCTGTGATGTCAGAGGACGAAAGATTGTGAACTCTGTGTTCTTTAGGCATAAGTGTATGCAGAAATAGCTCCAAACAGTTTTCTGCACACTGGGATGTGGATTGTCTAATAATAGATTTTATTTTTTTTTCCTTTTTGAACACAAAGATGTGTACTAGTGCTTGAGGGTACATGGAAGTGCTGGTCAATAAATTGTTTGAAACTTTAAAAGATTTCCTCAGATTAACAACTGCAGAGCTGTTATATGTAATCTGTGNAGGGGCTGGCAAAATTGACTTAAGAGGAAACACTGAAGTAGCTAAATATGAATGAAGGCTTGGCTGGTGGATGACTAATGGAGAAGACCAGGACCAGAAACATCTGAGGAACACAAACACTATGTCTGGAGAGGAATTATATAGTGCGAACTTTCTTTCCCCCCAAAAGCATAACTAAGAACAATGAGATAGAGAGAGCATCACAGAATGCTTCAACAATGCGTTATGTCAGACTCCAAAATAATTTCTAAAGAAAAAATGTGGAAATTCATTATATACAATATGCAAACAGTGGATTAAAAAAAAATATTCTTGAAAGTGGAACTGCGGGGAAATAAACCTCTATGTGACAGAGGATCAGAAGCAGAATAGATCTTTTAAATTTTGCTGTTATCACTCTGTATGCATCTGATAAATAAAATTCTGAAGACTTACTATCTGACATAAGAAATGTTTACAAACGAAGAAATTCAAGTGGTCTCTGTTTTCAAATAACAGATTTTACCTATGACACTCTTACAGTGCTGTCTGGGAAAATTGTTTTGACTTCATTAAGAGTAATGGTAAAGGGGAACTGAGTGAAGCACTGTCTTATATAGTGAAATTTTTTTGTATGTTTGTACAGCATTTCTAAAACATGTAAAAAGCTACATAGCCACTGATATTTAATATTTTATTATTACTCAGGACCAGAGCTTTTTATGCTTGCTCTGATTCTTACATTTGAAAAATTTGATAAAACCTAATTTTCACAGCTCTTGTCACACTTTTGTGGAGCTCACTGGTAAGACTGGCTGGAAATTCTCCTGCAAATTTTTTCTTTTCCACCTCGGTCAAAGTTTAAATTTGAAAGTTTAACATAAATTTTCAGGGGAAGGAAACTCAGTATACTTTGCTGATACCATTTCCATTTAAAATACTTTTGTATGAAAACGTGGTCTTGCATCAATTAATTAAAAAAATGCTTCATTAAATTTACTGAAATAAGAACTTTAAAACACTTCTTGCACATTTTGGTGTAATTTTTTGTTTGTTTGTTTTCCAAGCGTATATGGCTTATTCTGACACATTCTGTTGTCCTAGTCTGTGATGTCAGAGGACGAAAGATTGTGAACTCTGTGTTCTTTAGGCATAAGTGTATGCAGAAATAGCTCCAAACAGTTTTCTGCACACTGGGATGTGGATTGTCTAATAATAGATTTTATTTTTTTTTCCTTTTTGAACACAAAGATGTGTACTAGTGCTTGAGGGTACATGGAAGTGCTGGTCAATAAATTGTTTGAAACTTTAAAAGATTTCCTCAGATTAACAACTGCAGAGCTGTTATATGTAATCTGTGGATGGTACCTTTTGCTCAGCCTGGAATAATACAATTTAATTAACACTGTCCCCACTAATAAGTTGGTTATTGATTTGTTATATGTAGACTGTTTACACGTGACTGCTATAGAAATCTTATTGAATTTATTCTGGAAAGTTCAAAGCTTAAGAAATGTTTGCAGACTCATTTCATTGTAACAAGGAAACTATTCTCTTTCCATGCTATACAGCTCCCAGTTCACGTTTACTCTGGGTGAGTTTACTTGTGCTGACCATACACAGCTGTTGTAGCTCCTGAAGGGCATTTTGGGATTGATTAACCATCTGGTGATTCTCACTGTAACAGCTCAGTGACAACAGCATGAGGTAATTTGCTTTAGATAATCTGCAAAAATGTGGACAGTTCAATTATTCCTTTTCCAGCAGCTGTTCTGATAGGTATTCTTGCTACTGCCATTGTGTAATAGGATTTGGATTAAATCTGAACTTTGCAAGTTTATCTATATTGGTTCTGTTTAGAATACTTAACTTGTAGGTTTTAAAAAAGGGCTTTTGATTTTCTGTGGTATCAGAATTTGCTGCTTCTTTAGGTTACATTATCAACACAAACACTGATTAAAATGTGTTATATAGTAACATAAGGGAAAGGTATATTTGGAATTTAGGAGGACATTTGCAAAATTAACACTTCATAATTCAGTGGGTAAGCCCAAATTTGAAATGGAAAGGAGGTTTTTCTAACTGAAGCAGAGTCAAAGTAATAATTTGAAAGGAAAAGAAAAAAAAAAACCAAACCCAAAGATAGCTGTTGTGTTACCAGATAACTGGGGACCAGATAATCTTCACGGCTGTTATTCCAAATAAGACAAATATCCATTCTAAATGAGAGCTGGGCATATGGTGCAAAGTTTCTCATGCTGAGTGGAAAATAGCTGGCCAAAATCTACAATGTGTTACAAAGCCAGGAATACATTCATTTTTGCAAATGTGCTTTGGCCAACCTCTCTCTCTCTATTTTAAAAACATAGTATTTTGACAGGAATCATGGCAGATGAAGTAATATTTTAAATGCACTTTACACTTTCTAGTGCATATATGTATTTCAGAATCATAAAAATAAGTAAGATGATAGAGAGATAACATAAATAGCATGTGTTGGGGAGCAGGTTAGTGATGACTGAACAATATATACTAGGTGACATGGTATATAATAGTATTGTCAATAATAGCTGACTCTGTTCTAAAATAAATATTTACATGAACTGAGCAGCATGATAATGCTTTAAATTTTTGCATTTATTATGCAAAAGAAGAGGTTTAGACAGATGTGTAGAGTTTGGTTAAAATGCTATAGCATAAGAGAATTCTAAAAATAAAGCTCACCGAACTCTCACACCAAAGTAGTAAAAATGAAAACTCTTGGCTTTTCTTATTGTCTTTGGTGCCATTAAAAGCACTCTGTCACCAGTCACTTCCATATCCTCAAAAGGGAAACAGATCATACCAGAAAGTACCATTATGTTCTAATGCTTTTAGGGCTTTCCTGTTCATATGGCTTCTTGTATACTATGATGCCATGTGTCTACAGACACACAAGTTAAATATCTTAGTACGATTTGTGAACTGGGTGTCTAAAAGGAGGTAGAGCAGCCCAATTCCATTTTATTGAAGTGGTGCTTGGAATGGGGTAAGTAAGCATTAAGAAAATTATTCTCCTGTAGCTGGGTTTCTGTTAGGGAACTTGTAATGTCACAGTGCTATCCAGTCTGGAATGTTACTGTACCTTGATAAACTTCAGTACATGTTTCGCAAAGAGCAATGGCAATAATGGTTCTGTCAGTTCATTCCAACACTGTTACTCCTAGAGTACAGGGAGTGACTCTACTTCCTGATTTGTTGCATGTCTCCATATAGAAGCTGCTGCCAAATCATCTTTTCCCTGACTTACTCTTGTAGAGGCAGTGCAAATTTCCTAACAAACCAATTACATTTTAAAATGTCTTTTTTTCTCTACCATAATTTTAAACCATGTTTACTTACTTCTGACAAACTTCATTTCCTGTTTTGCATTTCATTTTCTTAAGTGTATTTTCCAAAATGAAATGCTCTTGCTAGATATTCAAAATGTGGTGGGTTTTGATTGCCCTATCACAAGTACTGTTTAGCTTGATTTAAACTCTAGTATGGGCTAGTTGTAAAAACCAATCCTTTTTCTCACTTGTGTTTATGTGAACAATATATCCCAGCTGCTTCGATAAGACTCCATGTAGTTGTATAGTCTTCCACACAGTTTGCAGGCCATGTGAAATTATTGCAATCACACAATCTAATCTCCTTCGTGACACAAGAGAAGGGTACAAATACTTGTCCTGTAGAATCATAAGATCATAGAATATCTCAAGTTGGAGGAGACACATGAGGATCATTGAGTGCAACTCCCTGCTCCTCGCAGGACTGCTTAACACTAATCCATGTGACTATGAGTGTTGTCCAGATGATACTTGAACTCTGACAGGCTTGGGGCCATGACCGCTGCCCTGGGAAGCCTGTTCTGGTGACCAACCACCCTCTCAGTGCAAAACCTTTTCCTAATCTTCAGTCAGAACTTCCCCTGACAGCTTCATTCCATTTCACTTTTTCTTGACAAATTGTGTGAAAAATTACTGTATTTTTTAATATCACTTCATAAAAAAATGAGATGTCTTTAAATGTTACTTTCAGAAAATTTAGAACATGCTTGCTTCTCTTCCAGAGCCTTTTCAATTTTTCTAATTTTTTATTAAAAGAAACTGAGGTATCATAGCTGACATAAAATAAAAGATGCAGTTATGACTAGTGATTAATATCATGCTATGTGTTTTCTTAGCAGGACAAGTAATTTTGGATTTCAAGACAAGCAGTATTTTCTGTTCTGCCTCGCAAATGAAAGTAATGCTTGAGTCATGTTTCCTTTATAACTGGTATTTTTTACCTTTCTTAGTAGCTAGAACAATAGAAAATTTAATCTCACATAAGGTACTAATTTTCTAGAAATCAATTTTTTCAGTTACTGTACTGACTCTTCCTTAAGAAGAAAGCAAACTTTTGTTTGTAAATGCGCAAGATGTTATGTTTCAGTTTTACTATTACTTTTATGATATAAGCAGATTTCTATTATGCTTTTTCCTCCCTTACCTTTAAAGAAATATAGGCAGTGTACATATTCTTCAGGAATAATGAAACTGAGATCCTTTAGTTCTGGCTATAAGTTAGTATCCTATCACATTGTCATTTCTTGATCACACTTGTTTGTATGCTAAATATGCTTGAATATCTTGCATAACAAGGTTCACCACGTAGATAAAACTACAGAAATATGTAACTACTCTAAGGAATAGAAAATGTTCTATTTTAACTTGACAGAATAAATAGCTACTAAAAACATATTTAAGTATTAGATATGCATAACTGAAAGTCATAAATGGTTAAAGAATACTGTAGACCTACTTTGCCTTATCATTATAATAACTCACATATAGTAATTGTTATATACAGGGATAAAACATGCATAAGTTTCACAGCAACAACCTAGAAGTAGAAGACTTCAGTGCTGACATGAAAAATTGTTTGAGATGTTTCATAGGAACTGGTTATATGTGTTCCGTTCTCAACCTCTGGTCAAGGTAATACCAATCAATTTGTTTTTGTTCATATAATTTAGATTGTATCTAGATTTTGGGTACTGTTTTTCCCTGTTTGTTGTGGGATAGGAGCCCATGATCAGGTGGCTATGAGGGTTAGCTGATGTGTACAAAGACGTAATTTATTTTTGGTACTAGCCCAACAGACTGTGGGTTTGATGAGACTTGAGATGCTTTATCTTACCCCATCCATACTACATATGGATTTTTTTTTATTTTGCTGAGCAAGAAAACATCTGAGAAAATGAACTTGTCAGCTGTGCCTAAGCAATAACCACAGTCTAATCACATAGTCTAATAATCATGCAATTCTCATTTGACTAGCATCCCCACTAGTTCAATGGTATGTCTTTCCCATGTTATATTACCATGTTATACAGCATTGGGTTTTTTGATAGAAAATATCAGCTAGATAATATATGAAAAATAACTGACAATTAAGAAATCTAAGCATGTAACTTACTAGCTTTTATATAGGAAATAGTTCTATTTTTAAGGTCACAACTAATATATTTCTATATATCTACATCTAAACAAGGGTTTAAAATTTCTTTTTCTTCTGGAGCATTGATGATATCCCTGTCTTCTGCTGTTTTCCAATTCTTTGTGGCTGTTTTCTGTCAAGTTTAGGTGTGAATAAATAATATCTTATCAACATAGTTAGAGGTGGAATTTTGCAAATAACTAAATGACTATCACATAGCCTGCAAAGTTAACCTTGGTGCAACCACAGCTTCTAAAACTTATTAAAATAAAGTTAAAACTAATGGAGCAATAAAAGAGAGAAAAGAATTGTAATTGTTTGTGCTGCCACAGCAAACAAGAGCTCTATTATGAGACCAAGACTCCTGCATGGCAAATGCCATGCAAAAGTAAAAGTGGTACACTCCCTGCCCCTAAAAATCCAGAGTCCAAATATGAAACTCAAGACAGAACACATAAGCCCAGAAAAATGAGATAAGTACTAGGGAAAACTGAGTTATGTTAGCACTATTGGAAGGGGTCAAGGCATGTAATCACTCTGGGTAATTAGAAAAATCATTGCATATACAACATTATTCCTGATACATAATATAAAACACATTTTTTCTTTAATGAAACTCTCAAGTATGTGCACTGTCACTGTTCTTGACATATATAAAGTCTGAATTAGATGTTGTTTGAGAAGAATAAGGAAATTATCTTATGGTTTATTCTATTTCTCTCAAGATTTGTGAACTATCCCAGAAACTGTTAATCTTCTAACAAAAACCTCCAAGAAAACTTAAAAATTATGTAAAAACTTGTTCAATAAGATTCTTTAATTACTAAAGCCAGGTGTCCAAATAGGATACCACTGCAACAAATAATGGGTAAAAGGCCTAAACAATAAGTTCCTGCTGTATAACTGGATAATTTCTCAGAAGAACCTGTGAAAGTTAGGTGTTTAAACCACTTTTCCTTTATGACTGTCTCTGAGAATAGCTAGTCCCAGCATGTACTTCATAAGATTTACTCCTCACCCCTTATATGAAGAATGAAGATATTAGAGTGCACAATATTTGTTCCTCTTTCTACTGGCACACCACAATCAGATCCTTGATTAGTTTAAATAAAATTTGAGAATCAGACTGATTAGGTAATTTTAAAAACCCAAAAAAGACAATAATAATGCTATTCACTTTTGAAAACTGGGAGACTGAGGGACCATGTTTACACTAACAGAATATGTCTATGAATGCATAGACCTTTCATGCATGTTTATACATTTTGCACGCGTAGGTGTCAAATCATCCCCATAGTCAACAAATGCTGTAGGCAGATAACTATTACATATTTATTGGCAAAGTTGCAGTTAATTTTCTAGTACTATCTTCATTTGAGAGAGACTAAGTAACATTAGTAATAATGGATGACAAATATAAAATAAGCCCCTAAAATGTAAATATGCAGACAGAAGTTTTCTAGAGGTTAAATTGATCAGAGGACAAAATAGGCATCAAAGTTGGGGGTAGCAGCATAATGGATTAGAAGACAAATTTTCCCTACAGAGAATACTTTGACTGTGTAATGGTTCATCAAGCAGGGCTACTGAAGCAAACACAATGCATTATTAAGGAACATTTAGATGGCATTAAATAGGTAAATATTCCATTCACAGAATGAATAAGCTTAGTTAGAATGCATGACCTTTATTAGAAACCTTAAAAATATTTCCTAAGATACATTTCTAGAACTGGATAAACCTGATTTGGAAAACCAAGGATAATTCATGCCAGACAAACTCCACTTTCCTCCTCCACTCCTGCAACAGTGTAAAATGTGATTATAAATTTTTTGTTTGAAAGTTGTTATTCACATGCCTCAGGGACTCTGGACATTTCAGTGTATTTTCAGCCCAAATGAAATCTAAAAGTGCCATATTTGTGAACTCCCATTATATTTTGTAAGTCCAATTTAACCATCTTCATACTGACACTATTAAATATAGACTGCTATTATTCTTGGTATACCATAAAGAGTGAATAAAATGCCCTTGAGGATTTTATGACGTTTAACTTCTTCTTCAGAAGGTTCAATCTAGGAAAATAAGTATATTTGTATAGAAGAATTGCAGGAAAATAAGAAAGGAAAAAAGGCCTACCTCTCTAATGGATAAATCTATACACAGACATGTAACAGTTAATGATCCTATAGCGATTTATTGCAACTTGAGACTTCACCTGCTAAAAATTGTTGATGGAACTTGTGTCACAGAAAGTTAGCATGAGACTAAAAGGCAGACATAAGGCAATGTCTTCTGTATCATTAAGAGTCATGAGCCAATAACAGAGACAGAAGCAGAGAGTCTGCTCGTTTAGGTGCCTAAAGGCTTCTCCATATGTCACAGTTTTGCTGTCTCAAGTGTAACAGCTTAAGTAACAAAAAATAACAGAGCTGTGGGTACAGGTGTAACTGTGTAACATCTCAGTTTGAGAAACAAAAGTCATAGCCAAGTATAATATGGTTTTATTCCCATGAAGTCTCTGTGTAAGAATGTAAGGTGGTGAAATGATTAAATAAATAAAGACAAATAAATAAATAAAAACTTGTGCATATCGCCTGTATTGAAATTTCTAGGTTTAGACAAGAAAGTCTTACAAACTAGGAATGTCTATGGTAAATACAGAATATGGCATTCAAACTAAATAGGTAGAATAAAGTTTGATGATAATTTTTAAATGGTTTCAGTGTATGAAAGACCAAATAGCTCAGAACCAAGAGCAATAAAATGAAACATTTTTATACTGTAGAGGATTGCCCTCATTTTGTTCCCGTTGCAACATCTTCATTCCAATTCTGCTTATGCTGAGATAAGACTTTGCAAGACTTATGACAGTTGTTCTGTCAGTGATACCAGTTTTCACTGAAGAGACACTTTCATGCAGCATTCGAAGCACCTGTGACTCTGAATGTATAGCATACGTGTATATATGTATAAAACCAAAGTGCCATTTGTTCGGACCTCACAAAAGTTATCTTTACTTTCTAGCTAATCATAGATGAGGAAATGTATACATATGGGAAGGAAGGAAGGAGGGAAGGAAGGAAGGAGAGAAGGAAGGAAGGAAGGAAAAAAGGAAGGAAGGAAAGAAAAGAAGGAAGGAAATTTCTGCAAAATACATTCTCTTCATGTTTTCTTTCTCACAATTAATGAAGCTTTTATTGTTATGGTCATAAATGCAGTTTTATTTTGTATTATAAGCTTATCTACAGAAATAAGCAGAGCTTTCTAACTGAGATTTACAAGGAAACAAAGTTTATATAATAGCACAGACCTTAGCCTGTGTTGTCTCACACTCTGCTTCTTTCTCCACCTATTTGCAAAGAAGTTTGAATACACTGACTGAGTTAAAAAATTCCCAGGAAAAACTATGTTCATACAGGTTTGTTGAGAACTGACAGTTGGGTAAATGTAAGACTACTGAGCTATGGCTGGATTGCATTTGTACTGCATTTTATTTAGAAGCTGCTGAGTGGTCAACCTGTACACATATAGTTCTAGAAAAGATGTAGCATCTACTGTCATTTCGTAGCAAAGGTGACAAAGAAACATGACAGAGAGGATACAGGACTGCTGTGTTGAGAGAACTGATGATTCCAGAAAATAAAACAAAAATCCACTCAATGGCACAGCTTGATTTTACTTAAGATCTATGTAAAACACAAGGAAAAGACTCTAGCAAAACACTATTTCATCTGCTGGTTGTCAACTTACTAGTCAGATCCTTGAAGGCGTGTAAAAAAGAAAAAAAAATGGGGCATTTACTATTTTTTTAGGTGTCTCTCCAACAGCTGACAAATGGAGCTCTGAAAGTCTAAGTCATTTGGTGTTTTGTATGCAAGCAGTGCATTATGGTTTTTTGACATTAAGTTGCATAACAACTAAATCCGTCTGAAATAAATTTTGTCAAAAAACATAATTACATAAAATAATTGAACCAGCAGGTATCCTATATTCTTACTGACTGTGTATAAAAGAAACATACAGTGTGTTTCGTAAAAAATAATTTACTAACCCCACAATTTTCTGACAAGACTGGGGGCTGTAAAAATAAACTAATAATAAAATAAGCTAGAAGGAGACATTTGCATTTATAGCAATAAAGTTTTAATTTTATAATCATCTTAAATCAAGACTTATGAAAATGTAATTACGTCCAATTTACTTTTAATAGTAGTTTCATTTCTCTGAGAATAAACTTTTTCTTGCATTTCAATAAAGTACATTGATAGTAAATAATTTAAGCAGCATGGTACAACACAGTGTTATATATATTTTAAATGAAGCTGTTTGAGAAAAAGAAGTAATAGCTTGAAGAGCAAAGCACTTTGGGAGGAAGGAATCAATAAAAACAGCCTTAAAGGAAAAATAAACAGGTTTTCTAATGTTTTGTGAATAAATAATAAGTTGCTCACAGTTTCATATAAGCATTGTGTTCTTTTAAGTGCTGTCTTTACTCTGAGGAAGCCCTGTGGCTGTGATCAAGACTGTCCCTCTGTCTGGGTCCTGGGGGCACTGCAGGACCTGTTGTCCCTGTCCCCCTCTCCCCAAACCTGCCCATGGTCTAGGAGCCCATTTCAGCCCCCTGGGCCATCAGCCCCTACCCCAGCAATGCCACAACAGGGCCGGTCTCCAGTTCTCCATGTCCTAGCCCATCTTTGGCCAAGGGAGGTACCAGATGCCTGCGGCTGGGACCGCCCCAGTGCCCCCCAGATGCCCAGCTCCTGGCAAGGGTGGTGGGACAGGCCCTGTCTGACCTCAGGGAACCTCCAATACTCCCAACCCTCAGCCCATAGGGAGCAGCTATACCTTGTGGCACCTTGACTATACATTTAGTTCACTGAGTAACCCCAGGAGAAGGATTTTGGGATGTTGGTAGGTGAAAAACTGAACATGATCCAGCAGTGTGCACTTACCATCCAGAAGGCCAACCAAATCTTGGGTTGCATCAAAAGAAGTGTGGCCAGCAGGTTGAGGGAGGTGATTCTGCCCCCTACTCTGCTCTCGTGAGACCCCACCTGGAGTACTGCATCCAGTTTTGCACCCCCCAAAGCTAGAAGGACATCAAGCTGTTGGAGCAGGCTCAGAGAAGGGCCACAAAAATGATCAGAGGGCCGGAACACCTCCTGTACAAGAACAGGCTGAGAGAGTTGGGGTTGTTCAGCCTGGAGAAGAGAAGTCTCCAGAGGGACCTTATAGCAGCCTTCCAGTACCTGCAGGGGGCTACAGGAGAGATGGAGAGGTACTTTTTACAAGGAGATGCAGTAACAGGACAAGGGGTAAGGGCTTTAAACTGGAAGAGGGTGGATTTAGACTTAGATATTAGGAAGAAATTATTTACTGTGAGGGTAGTGAGACACGGGAACAGGTTGCCCAGGGAAGCTGTGGATGCCCCATCCCTGGAGGTGTTCAAGGCCAGGCTGGATGAGGCTTTGAGCAACCTGGTCTAGTGGAGGGTGTCCCTGCCCATGACAGGGGAGTTGGAACTAGATGATCTTTAAGGTCCTTTCCAATCCAAATCATTCTATGATTCTATGATTCTATAAATATTATAGATGGCATCAGAAATGAAGAATTTAAAGTAGCATACAATCTGTGCAAAATAGTAATGCTTACAAAATGACGGATTCAGACAGCATTTGCCTCCCATTATGTTCAAGATGGAAATAATGCAAAGAATGATGATGATGCTCAAAAACAACATGATGAAATGAGAGTATCATGAAATTTATCTCCTCTGATAGTTACACAGCCATTTGTTGTCCTAACATCACTTGAAATTGAGTTTCTTTCACCTACATTTGGCCACTCGGTGGTGACATTTACTTTAAGCTAACTTCCTAGGTGCCTCCCTTAGTTAACCATGAAAATAAAAGGGCACTTCACACATCTGAAGTTGGATTGCCTACCAGAAATGCTTATTAGAAAGCCTGAGCTACTGACTAACGACTGACAGCAGTTAGTCATCTCCTAATTGCTACAAATAACTTTCCACAGAACCTCAGAGTGGATGTATTTTATCCACCTTCAAATACTTAAAAGTTAGACACTTTAACCTTTCAGTTCAGTTGTCCTGAACAGTCATTGATCAGTGTCAAGTAGGATGAATTGTCTTGAAAGAGGTATCACCTCTCGAAATCTTAGGATGGGACGAATCACTCTCTGAAATCACACTTTTTATTGACTATAGACAGATCCTAAACAGCTTGCTTTCACTAGACATTTATGTGTTGATCTGATTGTTTTTGAGGGTGCTATACTAGATTCTTCAACTGAAACAAAAAAGAAAAAAAGAAAAAAGTACTAATTTATAGAGGAGATAATTCTTAGAATCTTAAACCCTTCTGCTTCTATTTTTTCAATAAGATAGATTTTACTCATGTGAATATTTAGCATTTCTTACCTTTTACTATTCTTTTATATAAGCCTTTCATTTCACACAACATGAAAAATGGAATAAAATACTTTATTTACCAGGCCTCTAACAGGTGTTGCAAAGATAAGTACTCAATTATAATTTGAAATCTTGAAGTGGGAACAGGCAGAAAAATGGAAGTTATTCACTTAGTTTCTATTGAGAAATCGTATTTGTACATGATTGGAGCAGGTTTGTTTGCATGCATTTTCTGTGTGTGCTTATGTATTTGTGTCACCCCAATTTTGATACTGTTCAAAGATTTCCTGAAAATAGTTTAGTCTTATCCTATGGTAAGTGGTTCTGTTGAGTTTGTTCAACGTGTTAAAATCATGGAGTCAAAACCAAGTCTTTTATAATTAATTAAATATGTTTCAAAATTCTGTAACTACAGTGACCATAAGCAATTTCAGCAGTGTTTGTCTGTATATTTCAATGGGTGGTACAGGTAAAGTTGAGACAATAATTTTTTCTCTTCCTCATTTCCTTCATTATCTAAATTGGTGAGTACAGCTGTTAGTTCCCTGTAACTAAATAGGTGAGAGACCATCATTGTATGCTTAATTTGCCCTGAGTATCAGAAAAAAATAGCATCTGCTGCCTGTAAACAAGATAGAATTTGACAGCATATGCTTTTTTCTTTCTTAAATTTAATATTTTTCTAGAGAATTAACATTTGATTCTATTGCTAGACTAGTCTAGACTAGACTACACTACACTGTACTACCCTACACTATACCACATCATACACTAGCATGAGCTGATAGTACTGCTGTACAAAATTCTATTTATTATTGTGGTACCTTTCCCATATGCTTGCATGGATTCCCAAACTTGTTAAAGCACACTAATCAAAAGAAGAGCATGCTTTTACATCTAAGCTCAAGTGCTTACAAAAATCCTTATATATTTTTATGCTTCAGCAGCAAGACTTTAAACTTATGTTTCCTACTAGTGTGTCCCTGTCCACACACTTAACAGTGCAGACTAGAAGAAAAAAGAATGTAGGTGCCTAAAAATCACACACTGTGTCACTTAATACATTGTTAAGTTCTTATTAGGATGTGGCTTTTAAAGACTAACTGACAAATGGGAAAGACTTTCGATAGCTGAAGGAGCTTTTACAGAGTACCATGTATCAGGGTTATTTCTTTATATTATTTGCTATAGGAAACCAGGGAAACGCCAGTACTTTACAATAGTGTAAGGAGAGAATTTTTAAAAACAGATTTCACAGAATCACACAGAATCACAGAACATTAGGGTTTGGAAGGGACCTCGAAGGATCATCCAGTCCAATCCCCCTGCCGGAGCAGGAACACCTAGATCAGATCACACAGGAACGCATCCAGGCGGGCTTTGAATGTCTCTAGAGAAGGAGACTCCACCACCTCTCTGGGCAGCCTGTTCCAGTGCTCTGTCACCCACTTTGCCAAGTGTTTCAGTGAGTGGAAAACGTGAAGGAAATTGATAAGAGTTCAATTCAAAATTTACTTAAATGGAAAAAAAAAGGTTGCTAGGGGCCTGTAAAAATCTTACAGTGTGTGGCATCAAATATGATATTAGTTGACACACCAGCACTCTGAGTTAACTACTAGTGGCATATTTCAAACTCATGGTTGAGACATGTTAGCTTTTTTGTCATAAAACCTGAACAGTTGTAATTTAGTAGGGGATTTTGGGGGGAAAAAAAGTATTAAAGGTGTATCAGTGAACACAAATTAGAGAAAGAAGAAATTATTTTCATATTCTGTGGCACAACGGAGCAGTCTTTTAAAAAGGTTCTTTTGAATTGGTCCTTGTACTAATAGTACTCTAATACAGACAGCTCTTAATCATTGCATCTCAGTATTCTCTCAGAATCACTGTGTTCATTTTGGTAGTACTAGGAAGGGAAATATTCAGTAATTCAGTTTTAGCCTTAGAAAAGATTCATCACAAGGAATAGTTAATAGAAGTCCTCTACTTTGCATTAGCTCATATCAAGAATGAGCTAGGCATTAGTACTTCTTTTGGAGTAGGGTCCTGTTATTTTAAAGAGTAAGCTCATAACAATATACCATTATGAGGTGGGGGAAACTGCTTGATTAATAACAGTTTGGTATTTGCAAGATATTCTGTTTTTCTTTATTAATTTCCAGCATTCCGGATGATGATGTTCTTAAGATTCCCAAACATGTGGTTTATTTAAAGGAGGGGATGAAATAAGGGTGCAAAGATTAACATCTACATTCCTTCTTTCTTAAAAAATACCACAAATACAGCAGTCAACTCTACGTATTTATCTTATTATTCACCTGTACTGTTTCAACTCCCTATATATTTCACATTCTTATTAAAATTATGTGTTTAAGAGTTCAGCTTAATGATACATTGATTTCCCATTATCTGTGGATTAAATTTACATAGTGTCCTATATACATGGCATAGAATTACACTGAACTTTCCAACATAGAATAAACTTTGTAAAATAGGTCTAACAAGGAGACCTAAAGTAGCCCTTGGAGTAAAGACACAGTGACAAGGGATAACACATGAATAAAATTTAGTTTCATGTAAGTTAGAGAAATGTGATTGAAAAGAAAAATATTTGCAATATGATAGGTACCAAAAATCAATTCGTTGTTCCTGAGATCTTAAAAAAAAAGTTCTTCAGACAGCATTTAAAATTAATAAATGTAGTAGTGCTGTGGGATAACCCTGCTTGGCAGCTAAGCTCAAACAAAAAAGGGGGAGAGAATAGGGGGAGAGAATAAGAGCAAAAGCAAGAAAACTGATTCCATCACAGACAGACTTAGAAATCACATCTTTGGGAACAATTCATACCAGTGTCAACAAAGCTCAATATAAGAAAAACAAAATTATTAGAATCATAATCCTAGAAGTAAGCATTAATGGGTTTCAGTGTATCAGTGGGCACCAGAACTAACTGGGTCTTTTTTTTTGTTGTTCAAAGCAGTGAAGCAGGATTTTGGATGTAAAGGTGGCAATGTCTGGTATGGGTAGATTCACTGATGTCTAATACCATCAGAAGTTTCAAAGAACACACTGCATCACCATTTGTCAGAAATGACCTTGGTATGATTAATGTTATCTTAGAGTAGAGATGATGTGAAAGAACCTTTGGTATACTGTTCAATCAGTTTCTCTGTGAGAACATGGATGTGATGGGGAAGAAGAGAGTGGAGAAGATGCCAGAAATGCTAGGTTAAATATCCGTACGTTAAACATAATTTTTGCCTGTGTCTAAGTCTGTAGAATTGAGTCCCTGTGGTACATTTCTTCTGATATAGGGATCACCAGTTTCACGAGATTCATCTTAACAAGGTGCAACTCATCTTAACAAGGTAGTAAAGAAATATCAAAAATTTATCTCAGACCCAGTTATAGCCAGCAAAACTTTTCTTCTGGTAATTGTCACACTTTCCAAGCTACACTGTCTTTAGATTTTCTAAATAGTCTTTCATATCAGTCACATTTCTCCTTTGGCTCCATGATCTGGGTTACTTTTAAAGAAAATAATGAAGACAGAAAATCTAAAATATCAGACAAAAAGGCTTCCTGCTCCTTCTATTCCCTTCATGATTATTTCCTACGGTGGTTCATACTCTAAATCTCTCATTTGCTGAGAAATTCCTCTCTGCTCTATTGTTCCTCCTCATTTGTTACACATTGGTCAACAGCATCTGAATCATCAGAACAGACACTGTTATCCTTTTTTTAAATGACACAGGATTGTGGAGCTGGATAATGACCTTTGGGGTGATCATTTGGCATCCAACAGAATGGGAGATGAGGAGAATTCCTGTAGTACAAGAGTGTCACAGGACTTCCTGGTAACAGGACCACTGCTGCTGCCTTGCCTTAGCTCCTTTGCTTCTGTGGATAAACTCATTAGCTTGCTCTATAAACAAAATCTCTCTAGCTTCATCTGCTATTTGTCCCCAGTAAAGGAATTCAGAGATATTATATGAAAGGAGTTCATCCTTAAGTAACTGTGAGGAGAGTTTACCTGTCAGAGTGGGGAAGTGCATGAGCTGGTGGGTGCCTGACCCTCTTTACTCTGCAGTTATTTTTAGATACTGCATGAGCAGGTTTTGTTCCAGTGTGATCAATTAAACAATGTCTTATTGCAATACAAGGAAAAGGAAAGAAGACACAAAAGTTTTTCTTACTCTTTAATGTAACAGTGCAATTTTCTTAATCAGAAAGAGACATCAGTGAAGAATCACACTTTAAGATAAATGATGGATCTTTCCACCATCAGATTAAGTTTTTAAAAGCTCATTACCCTGTCATCTGTGCTGACTCTATAAACTGCCAGGATGTCTAAAGCTTGGGAGAAATCTACTGCTTTAGGTTATTTTACTGTAAATTTGCCTTCTGTGAAGCTGTGATAATTTCAGAAACATAAATATGAGGAGTGTTTTCTTTGACTGGCAAAAAGCTCAGTAGTTAATGCATATGTTTCAAGTGCAAATCTATTGTGACAAAGTTTTTTTGCCACCAAATATATAAAGTAATTTTTTGCATACATTTAGTTTTTGAAAGATGTCCCATTTTTCTTGGTGCTTTTAGAAGAAATTGGCATTCTAAGCATCACTTTACATTCTTTACTATGTTAAAAGTCCATTGCATTATCACTTAGCTCTCAGATACTTCCATCTGAAACAGTCATTATACAGGTGTTCATCTGTTTAATTTGTACCATTTGATATGATACAGCCCTCCCAAATTGTTTCTATTAAGTAAGCCCTCCCTTTGTTGTGGGAACACAGCCAATTTGCTTTCTGAAAAGAGGACAGTCTTATTTTCTGTCAGGCTGTCAAGGGTGCTCAAGCAAACAGTGGAGGAGGCTGGAGACACAATGTGGGGGGCAGGCAGCTGGTACAGTTAGTAGAATTCACCAGTTAATGTATTTGTTATTTAGGTTCCACTATATTTCAGAGACAGGGTACATCAGTGTCTGTGTATAAACTAACCAGTTTTCCCTAGAAGGTCACACTTTACAGCACTGGGGTCTGTGCTTTACAAAATTTTGATTGTTAAATAAACACTGTGTGTGTATTTGTTTCAAACATTTTTTTAAAGAAATACCAGAATATTTGATTGCTGGCTAGGTCAATTCTACATAATAAATCACAGCTAAATGCTATGGATGATGGAAAACTTAATTCTGTGTTGGTAAGTGAAGAAGATTTTATCTTTTCAACATACCACATCTCATCTTATGTGCCACTTATATGAATGTATTAGTTATATGAGTAATTTTGTGTCTCCTTGGGAACTCCTTACAAGATAGTCTCTGGGCGTGAATGGTTTATAGTTCCTTTTCTTTTAAGTGTGTTAATTACCAGTGTAAGACTGTCTTATGTTACTCAAAAAGTTGGAGAATGCAGTTAAGCATTTGAAGAACAGCATATATGTCTAGCAGCAACCATTGTACCAGGGGCATATGCACTCTTCAAGGATTATGTCTAGCTGAAATTAGTCTATTAGCCTTGAATTTTTGTTTAAAAAGAAACATGCTTCTATCTTAAACATGCAGGTCTTTCACTGTGCTGCACATAATTACAGCATTTGTTGAACAGATTGTTATGCATGATAAGCATGAAGTAGTTATCTACTGACTGTTTGAAATATTTTTTTTTCTTCAATATAGTTGAGTCTAAGTTATTTGGTCCTGAAGTGATGCTTCCATTTTCATTAGTCTAATGGTAGTACTGTAGTCATGAGACTTTCACATGGCTGGTCCAACATCTCACTTATATGTCAGCTCTTCCTCTGATTTTGCATGTACTTTGTAATGTTTGACCTAACTTTTGAAAATAACCCATGCTTCGGAGCACTTTGATACCTGTTATTTCACTCTAGAGAATATAATACACACAGTGTCCACTGGACTACACTGGAAGGGCTTCTTAGAAAGATCATAACAAATAGTGCCTCATTTTCTACTTTCAGCTTGGTTAACTAAGGTGTTCTTATGGTGTTTCTACATACAGAAATTATGCTCCCAGTTACAAATTATGCTCCCTGCTGCAAAGCAGATAATTTGAAAGTAAAAAATATTTAAGAAAGCAGATATTAGGCCAATAAACTTGCACATATTTTCTTCCTAGGTTATTTTATTATGAATGTTCCATTTTGTCATCCACCAGTCCTCTGTGTTTGAATGAAATCCTGATTTTTGATTAACAAAAATTGTAGCAACTGCTGTGTAAGGCCAACATAATCAGGCATGTAAAATCAGACCACTTTTTCTGAGGTATGCCAACATACAACTCTCCCGTGGAGAGTTCAGATCCTAGACTTTAAAGACCTTACGTCAACAGCATATGTCAATGCTACAGATTGGAGAATGGTCGTGGAGCCAAATGGCCACTCTGTAACTGTGCTGTAGAGTTTTTGGAACACTAGTAACTAAAGTGTTGATTTTTCCTTTCCCCAGCTGTTATTCCTCCCAGCTGGTCAGTGGTTTCTTCCTTCCCCTGACGATCAGCTTTTGTTCAACAAAAAGCCTTAGGAAAAAAAATTCCTAAAGACACTGTGCAGCTCTTCCCTTCTCTTTTTTCTCAGGTCAAATTTTGTTCCATTAAGAGGTCAATGAGCAAAAAACCAAACAAGCAAGAAAACAAACAAAATCAACAACAAAAATACTTCAAACCATCTTCCTATGACAAAATGGCTGCACTGTTGATTTGGCCCACATGCTAAGTAGGTCATAGCTTTATTGTGGAAAGCAAAGTGCAGTAATATACTGTGAAGTACAAGAGAAGAAAAGGATCATGGTGTGACCTTAAGCAATAACCTTCCTCCCATTTCTATCAGAATCTGGATGAAAACTATGTCACTATTCAGGCCTTTGAAACCATCTGAGCAAAACAATTCTTGGGACAAGTGAGGTATGATGGGTGCTTCTGCAGGATTGTGTACAGAACATGAACAGAAAAGCTTGACCTCCACTGTATACTGCATATTACTCAGACCGGATGGAGTTTATTGTCTCTGCAGCTTCAAAGAAAATGAATTAATACTTCATTATCTAATAATTGATTAATAATTAATTAATAGTTCATAATTAAGGTTCCACTTCCTCTATCAGTTACACAGATTTTTCTTCAGCTTTGTGACTTTGAATTACATGCTTAAAAGGGATAATAGAAATAGATTATATTCTTTAAGACTTCTTGTGCTGCCTTCCACCACTTTGAAGTTCGTTTCTGTCTGTAAAGCTCTGATGCATCAACCCTGATCCCCAACACTGGTCTTCCAGTCAACCTCTGCTGTATTGCTAGTGAGAGGCCTCCAAGACAGCTCCCTGAGTGCACACTGATCTTTACTCATTGAGTCTTCACAGGCTGCCTGTGTCATAGGCTGGCAGAAGTAATAGCAGGCTAGCTAGCTCACATATACCTGATTTAGTTTAATAACTCGTGGATAAGGCAAGCCGAACAGTGCTGTAAATTAGGAGCATTGCCTGCCAATCAAGGGCACTCATTATATTCCTTTGTTTTGTGTTGGTGGGGCTGCACATGGAGTGTACTGCACAGGGACTGCAATTTTTTAAACAATACCAACTCCCTCTTCCCCTTCCTTCCCCCTTCACTCTGACTCTGTAATGATACCCATTAATGAGGGCTAGAATGTGCTTCTTTACTAATTAATATCCACAGAGATATACCTCTGCTTTTAATATACCTAAATAGTTTCTTCCTTAAACTACTGATCTGTTTTCATTCATGGACTGTGTGGGTTTTTAATATTGCATCTGGAAGCAAAAGACTTGTAAATACAACTCAGGAAATATTGTAACAGAAAGGTAATGGTCACTCACATACTGCTATGTTCAAAAAATGGGATAGCCTGTAATTGTAGTGTTTCTAGTGATTACAGTAGTGCTGGTAAAAGGCAGTATTGGATAACAAACACACGGAGTACATCAGAGAAGAGTTTGCAGCTTCCACATTATTTTTGACTGAATGCCTGTTCATTGTAAATATGGACATACTAAGTTTTTCAGTATTCAAACTGCTTGATAGAAATATAATATGTCTGTTGACTGCTATAAGCTGAAATGAAATTGAAATAATTATCAATTAATATTCTATTGCAACTGGACAGTTATCAATATTATCTATAAATACCAAATACATAACTTTAGATGCATTTTAAATTTATTTGCAAATCTCAATTGGATGTGTATTGTGTATTACCTGAACACGGTAATGGAAATGGCAGCACAATGTCATTAAAAGTTTGGTTCTAATTTTTTCTTACTAAAAAAAGTGATTAAGAGAGGTTCAATTGATCTAGAATAAAATAAATCTTGCCTTAAAAACTGGAGTGGAAGTCAGATTTATCTGAATCTATTGGTATTGTGCTTTTCAAGTCATGATAAATTATTTTTCCTACAATGCTTCCTGACATTATTCTTCTTTATAGGAAGTACAGTGTTATATCATTAAAACATCCGCTCCTGCTGGGCAATGTGTTCAATGACTTGGAATGATGTAAGAAGTAGGTGGTTTTTAAAAGCCAGTTTTAGTCAGTTATTTACTAAGAGTGTATTTAGGTATCAATAGCAATTAATCATTGAAGTTTTTTTTCTTTAATTAAAGTTCACACTTTAAAACACTAAATCAAACACAAGTCATTCTGAAGTGGAACACTTTGTCCCTCACCTTTCCTACCAGGCACAGATATTTTCAAGACTCTCCAAACAGTAAGTGACCTTTCTTCTAATCTGTTAACTTTATGCACTTCAACATCAAAACACCACATGTGGACTGTGGACCAAACTGATGTCATGACACTACAATTACTAGGCTTTTATAAATTTTAGGTTAGACCTGATTTTATTTATTTATTTTTAAAAGATGCTTATTTTCCATTTGGAGGTAGTATAAGTAAACAAAATATCTGTTAAGGAATTGTTTGAGATGACTGTAAATCAGGAAAACTAATTTTAAGCCATTATCTGTGATTAACTACATATTTGAAGAGTCATGAAATTTCACAGTTTACCCAGTAGACCATAAAGAACTTGGAAAGAGCCTTTTGTCATGCAAATACTGTAAGGGAAGCAAATGAAGAAAATTTGTCTCTACTATTTTCATGGAAATCAGAAAATATAAAAAAAATGCTAGAAACTACTTTCTTGGTAGATTACTGCATGGCTCAGGACATGTCAAATATTTGCCAGCAACAGAGGTCTTGGACCTTCTTCTATGACTTGTACCACTCACAAGGAATTTCCCTGTTTTCACACTGAACAGCCAGAATCTTCAGCTGAAAAATTCAACAAAAGGTCTCAGGTCTTTCAACTGGGATGCAAGAACTTTACAAAATCACTGTCCTCAGACTAGTCTTATGTGCAAAAGAGAATGAAAGATCTTTCCAACAAAGGGTAGTAGAAATCTATTGTTGACTTTTGCTCAATGAGGTCTGTTTCTCAATGGTAAAAATAATGATTTTAAAAAAAAATTGATTATGTTCTGTCTGGAATAATAATATAGTATAAAGTATTTTTAAACATTTTGCTTTATACTGCATTACCCTAAGTCTTATATCAGGAAAAAAGTTCCCAAATTTCACTGGAAGAAAATAGATAACCTTTTCTTTTTTTGTTTATTTCTGTCTTTGCAAAAGCGTTCTTCCAAATGCAAAGCCAGAAAAGTGCGGAAGCAAAAACAAACAAAAAAAACCCCAAAACAACACATTGCAAGTAATGAAAGGGTAAAATCAAATAACCTTAGTGAGAAAACACATGCATAACATGGAATTAATTCTCTTTAGTTTTCAAAAAGATGTAATTGTCAAGAACAGAGGAAGAATATTCAATGAACATAAATGCTGAGAATAATTTTCTTTTAGTGGACACCTGTCCCTTCCTTCAAATACCACATTTAGCTTGAGTGTTTGTTTACTACCTAACTTTTTTATTTAAGTTCTGTGAATGTAAGAAAGGTGTAAAGAGAAGATTAAAAACAAATGAATGAGAATGTGACTTTTGGGGGTGGTTTCTTTGGTCTTTGTTGTTTTTTTCCCCTCCCTTGAGAACTAGGGAATTGAAATTGGCCTGCACTAGGAGCATATTCAGTATCAAAAGGCATGTAGGGCTGAGGAATAAAAAAGAACTAAAAGTAGTTTGGGAAAAAAGAAGCACACATATAACTTTTAATCTAATGAACTGTTCAATGTTGAAGTTAAGTAACTTTAAATAAGGGTATCATCTGCTTTTATGTTAGAGAATACCCAAACTGTATAATCAATTTTTATTCTGCAAAAAAGTAAACATATATTCCATCTCATTCTCAAAAACCATGGACTTGTATTTTCTAGAGAGTATTTAAGGTTAGTAAATATTGTTTCTCTAGGAACCATTAGCTGTGTAACACCCTTCAGTCACACTCTGACAAATATGTCTTGAGTAAAAATGTCAAAAAATTGAAAAAAGTAGCAACATATTTTCTATTTTCCCTCATTCTCTAAACCTTCCTTGTGTTTATGACAGTAAATGCATGTATTTATCAAATTGGCAGGCACTCAAACTACTTTGAAAGAATGTTCTCTCCATACTTCATGAAAGCTTCGAAACGATCTGTAATAGCTGGATGTGCAGTTAGTTGAATGAACAATAACACTCATTGCTATAGTGCATCTGCAGGGAGCAAGCAGAAAATTGGTATAAATATGTTAATCACGATAAGGAATTNTTTGCTCAATGAGGTCTGTTTCTCAATGGTAAAAATAATGATTTTAAAAAAAAATTGATTATGTTCTGTCTGGAATAATAATATAGTATAAAGTGTTTTTAAACATTTTGCTTTATACTGCACTACCCTAAGTCTTATATCAGGAAAAAAGTTCCCAAATTTCACTGGAAGAAAATAGATAACCTTTTATTTTTTTGTTTATTTCTGTCTTTGCAAAAGCGTTCTTCCAAATGCAAAGCCAGAAAAGTGCAGAAGCAAAAACAAACAAAAAAAACCCCAAAACAACACATTGCAAGTAATGAAAGGGTAAAATCAAATAACCTTAGTGAGAAAACACATGCATAACATGGAATTAATTCTCTTTAGTTTTCAAAAAGATGTAATTGTCAAGAACAGAGGAAGAATATTCAATGAACATAAATGCTGAGAATAATTTTCTTTTAGTGGACACCTGTCCCTTCCTTCAAATACCACATTTAGCTTGAGTGTTTGTTTACTACCTAACTTTTTTATTTAAGTTCTGTGAATGTAAGAAAGGTGTAAAGAGAAGATTAAAAACAAATGAATGAGAATGTGACTTTTGGGGGTGGTTTCTTTGGTCTTTGTTGTTTTTTTCCCCTCCCTTGAGAACTAGGGAATTGAAATTGGCCTGCACTAGGAGCATATTCAGTATCAAAAGGCATGTAGGGCTGAGGAATAAAAAAGAACTAAAAATAGTTTGGGAAAAAAGAAGCACACATATAACTTTTAATCTAATGAACTGTTCAACGTTGAAGTTAAGTAACTTTAAATGAGGGTATCATCTGCTTTTATGTTAGAGAATACCCAAATTGTATAATCAATTGTTATTCTGCAAAAAAGTAAACATATATTCCATCTCATTCTCAAAAACCATGGACTTGTATTTTCTAGAGAGTATTTAAGGTTAGTAAATATTGTTTCTCTAGGAACCATTAGCTGTGTAACACCCTTCAGTCACACTCTGACAAATATGTCTTGAGTAAAAATGTCAAAAAATTGAAAAAAGTAGCAACATATTTTCTATTTTCCCTCATTCTCTAAACCTTCCTTGTGTTTATGACAGTAAATGCATGTATTTATCAAATTGGCAGGCACTCAAACTACTTTGAAAGAATGTTCTCTCCATACTTCATGAAAGCTTCGAAACGATCTGTAATAGCTGGATGTGCAGTTAGTTGAATGAACAATAACACTCATTGCTATAGTGCATCTGCAGGGAGCAAGCAGAAAATTGGTATAAATATGTTAATCACGATAAGGAATTCAAACATTGAATTTTATATTTTGAAAACTGATTGCAAAAAAAGTGACAAAGGTTCCACTAAATTCTATATTTTTTCCACTGAGACCATAAGAAGAATTGCAATCTGTTTAGTTTATTTAATAATAGTAGTAACATCTGTATACATTTTTTTTATCTTAATTAGTTTTTATTTTGCAGACACACTATTAGTAGAGTCGGCTGAGTAGAACTTTATGGTTTTGGTTTTTTCTTCATCCTGAATAGGGTCACTTTATTTTTTTAATTCATCCCCTATGACTGAGCTCATATGCACTTATATTATCCTAATGGCTATATATCTCAATTGTCAGAAAAAAGATTCAGGTTGCTTTAGAACAGTAGCTCTTTACTAGAACCAAGAAAATATCAGTATTTCATAAGATGAAAAAAATAGAATAAAATGGGGGGAGAGTTACAACTATAAAAATTCAGTTCTCTATTTAGAGTTTTCACTGATGAATTACATTGAAAAAATGTCTTAGTGCAACTCACGGTAGAATTGTTCAGTGAATTTAAACATTAACTAACAAAGATATTTTTATTTCTAGACTTTATAAATTTCTTGAGCAAAGTAAAAACTATGTTGAGTGAATGAGCAAAGGAAACTGGAGAGCCCTAAAGGGAAATCTGATTTAGCTGCTAATCAGGGACATACCACTTCTGTCAAATTAGCATAGTTCAGGAATACAGGTAGCAGGTCTCTTGTTTTCTTAACAGAAATCTTTCAAATATGTGACAGATCATAGAATCATACAATGGTTTGGGTTGGAAAGGACCTTAAAGATCATCAAGTTCCAACCCCCCTGCCATGGGTAAGGACACCCTCCACCAGACCAGGTTGCTCAAAGCCTCATCCAGCCTGGCCTTGAACACCTCCAGGGATGGGGCATCCACAGCTTCCCTGGGCAACCTGTTCCAGTGTCTCACCACCCTCATAGTGAAAAATTTCTTCCTAATGTCTAGTCTAAATTTACCCTCTTTTAGCTTATACC
>VZTO01018600.1:0-15238 GCA_013400615.1 Syrrhaptes paradoxus | reverse complement strand
TTTTTTTTTTCCCCCCCTCACTCTGGCTGTGAGTGGCGGGTTTTCCCCTTTTCCTGTAATCAAAGGGGACAGAGCTGTTGTGGTGAGTAAATCAGAGAGATCCCGAAATGGATAGCAATCAAAAAGGAGAGAGAGTTTATAATTAAAGAGTGTGATGGAAAGGAACTGGTTCTGCTGCAGGCTTCCCCTGCGCCAGCCCAGATCACGGATGTCTGGTTCCCTGCTCTGGAAGCGGTTGCACTGGCTTTGGGCTTCCTGGGAGGAGGGATCAGGCTTAGTGCTTTTAAACTGCTTTGGGAGCCTATTCCTGCCGCGGGCCGTCTCTAGCTGCTGTGCCAAATGCTCTTACTGGATGAGCACGCTGGGTTTTCAATCACTTCTTCCATGTCTGGAATTGCCCGCGCTGGCCCGGAGCTGGGCTGGCCCCGGCGGGGTGCACGTCCTTGCTTTTGGGCTTGGTGCTGGTGCGTCCCTGGGCTGTTTCTGGGGGAACTGCTGAGCTCAGAGATAGCTCAGGGGGTGGCACAGTGTCCAGCGGAGTTGGGGACTTGAGAGCAGATACATCTGTGGCACAAATAATCATCTTCCACCAAATCAGGGTTGCAGAGGGGTAAGAATCGGAGCTGACGTGCCTGCAAGCCAGCTGTGTCCTTGCAGATGTGTTCTGGGTTCGTAATTTACCGTGTGGGAGCACCCATATGTCCCAGAAGACGCAAAATCCCCTTCTCCTGGCTTTGAAATAACCTTTAAACCTCTGTTTAAGTTTGAAATACTATTGTGAGACAGAGGAGCAGAAGGATTTCTTTCTGGGGAGGGAAGGAGCCACTTGTGGCTGTCAGGTTGCAGCAGTGACTTTTGGAGATGTGACTCTGTGCCCTGGACAGAGGATGGTCCCACGGGGCTGCCCGGGAGCCCAGAGCAGCAGGGAGGTGGGGTGCTGAGCAGAATGAAGGCGGGATGTGGGGAGTGGCTGTGTGCGGGGCTGGGGATGCTGTGCAGGATGCGGGCGGTGGCTGTGTGCAGGATGCAGTGTGGGATGCAGGCGGTGGTTGTTTCCGGGATGCTGTGCGGGATGCAGTGTGGGATGCAGGCGGTGGTTGTTTGCGGGATGCTGTGCAGGATGCTGCGCGGGATGCAGGCAGTGGCTGTGTGCAGGATGCTGTGCGGGATGCAGGGGGTGGCTGTGTGCGGGATGCAGTGTGGGGTGCAGGCAGTGGCTGTGTGCGGGATGCTGTGCGGGATGCAGGGGGTGGCTGTGTGTGGGATGCAGTGTGGGGTGTGGGCAGTGGCTGTGTGTGGGATGCAGTGTGGGGTGTGGGCAGTGGCTGTGTGTGGGATGCTGTGTGGGATGCAGGTGCCGGCACAGGCTGCGCATTGCTGGCTGCTGGTGCCATCTGCTGGCACCTTTCCCCTGAGCTGTGACTCGGCTTTTGCAGCCCCAAGTTTAGGTGTTGGGACATCTTCCATTACCTTTCCTTTTCCTTGCTGAAAGGTGTACACTGGTTCTGGTGGCTCCAGCCCCACCGAGGAGGGGGAAGCCTCTGAGCAGTCCAGCACGTAGGATGTGGCATCCAGCAGCATGCGGGAGTGCTCGCCCTGTCCCCCCCTGTCCCCTGGGGCTGCCCACGGGGGTCCTGCTGGGGTTCTTGCCTGCCTGGGGGCTGTCTGGGCAGGGGGCTGCAGCCACGCTGGCTGTGCATGCCCCTTTTCTGCAGAAGAGGTGCTGATGGGATGGTAGTTTTTTAAGAAAGTTCACAGCACCTGGTTATGAGGAGTCTGAAGCTTCACTAGACGTCCTGATGTCCCAGAGATGAGGGTCTGCGTCTGGGAGGTTTGGGGGTCTCTGCTTCCTCACCTCTTCTCGCTGTCTACATCTGGAGGGTGATCGCGGCCACGTGTGCAGCTGCTGCGGCGAGGCGGGAGAGGAGGAGACCATGGGAATCCTCTGCTGCTCTGGCTGCTCACCAGTTAAATAGCACACGGGCTTTAATCTGCCATTTAACTCCTGGCAAAGTTATCTGATTGCATCATCTATTCTGCTTTTCAGAGCTCGGTTTGCTGAACGCCTCAGCCTTCGGTGGCAGGTCACAGGGAAAATGGGCCATTTCACGGCTCTGTCACACACCAGAGCAGCAGCAAACCGCTGGTCAGATGCGGGCGGGTATTTGCCAGCCGGGTGCTGCAGAGCGTGGGAGCGGCCGTGTGTCCAGCCCTGATGGGATGCAGGGTGCAGAGCATCCTCCTCCCTGGCGTCTGGCTCTGCCCTGCGCACAGCGAGGGTCACACTGGCGAGGGCACCCCATCGTCCCCGGCTGGGACAGAAGAATTTGCCACCTGCTGAGCAATGGCTCGGGGGTGTTTGCACTGGGGGTAAGGCTCGGTGACCAGCTGAGGTCAGAGGGGTGGCAGGTCACCCAGCTGGCATCAGTGACCTCCAGGTTCCTCTATGCAAAGTGTCACTTGCAAACGTAGCAGCAACGTGTGCCGGGGATACCTGTGTCCCTCACACTGCAGCTCTGCTCCGTGGGCACAGCAAGGTTATTTTTACTGGGATCGGAGCGTATCCCTATTTTTGCTCCCTTGGGCTTTAGCTTCAAAGCAGAGCGGATTTGCTGCCTGCTGATCCACTGGTGACGCGCTGGTTGGAGCGGGCGGTGGGTGCTGTACAGCCCGGTTCACCCCTGGGATGCTCCGGCAGCCTCCCGCTGCGGTGCTTTCCAGCAAGCGGAGAATTGCCTTTTATTGTCAAGTATGCAGCGACGTTTTCCTCGCTTCTCACGCGTGCTCTTCTGCACAGCTGTCAGGGAGGTGAGAACATGAGTCATCAAACCCGTTTTTTTTCCAGCTGAAGAAAGAGCCTGTTGATGTGGATCAGGTTTATCTTTAATTGCTGGGCCATCTGTCCGGCGCTGGACTGGGGTCTGGCTCTGGATTTGTTCTGCAGGGACACGTTCCCATGAGACCCAGCTGTTCCCTGGCCGCAGGGCTGGGTGCTGCCGCTCAGGAGTGACTTTGTCTTTCCTCTTTCATCCCCCTGGCGCCCGCAGGCAGACAGCCAGGTGGACCTGGTCCGGCAGCATTTCTACGAGGTGTCCCTGGAGTATGTCTTCAAGGTGCAGGAGGTCCAGGAGAGGAAGATGTTTGAGTTTGTGGAACCTGTAAGTGAGCGCTCCGGCTGGCTCAGTCTGCAAATATTGGGGGAGCGGGGGCTTGGGGGGAGCAGGGCTGCGGCGCGGGGCATCCCTGCTGTGGGACGTCTGGGGGGCTCCAGCCTCACCCCGCCACCCCTCCCTCCAAGGGAGATCTGGGGGGAGAAGCACCTGTGTGAGCTCTGGGATGCAGAGAAAAGCAGAAGAAAAATAGGATTGATTCGGGGGGGGAAAACATAGAACTGTAAGGTTCCCAAGGGAAAAAGAGTGCAGGAGTGACAGAAATAGAAACAACAACAACAAAACTTTTCTAAGGTTTACCTTTGCTCAGGTGCTAAGTCCTTTAAAGCTCCTCTGGGCTGTGCCAGGCCTCCCTGGCTCTTTGCGGAGGTAATTCCTGCGGAGAGGAGAGTAACCCGGAGTCGGGAGAGGTGTGGTGCAGGGAACGGCAGCATGGGGCCGGCTTTTCGTCCCGGCTCTTTCCTGCACCTCCTGGCTCCGCTCTCAGTGACCCTAGGGCTTCGGTGGTGCGGGGAGAGGGGACAGAGGGGTGAAGGGTCCTGGGGCTTGGCTTTGGGGGAGGAAAGCACAGATTTGGTTTCAGGGTCTGTTCAGAGGAGGTTTTGGAAGGGAAACGAGGAACAGGGCGTCTTCCTAGGGACTGCCAGTGAGCCCCCGCACCCTGGGGCATTGCGGGGACGCGTCCCCTTGGCGGCGGTGGCTCTGAAAGCGGCTGTGGGTCTCTACTGACCGTCTTGATTCGTTTTACCCCAACGCAGCTGCTGGCCTTTCTGCAGGGGCTCTTCACCTTCTACCACCATGGCTACGAGCTGGCAAAGGACTTCAGCGACTTCAAGACAGAGCTGACCATCAGCATCCAGAACGTGAGTGTGTCCTCTGCCCTTCACCGTGGCAGGGCGAAATAACCCTTTCTGATAACTTTTACTAAAGGTTTTATTCTCCTTTTTGGTGTGCCATCAAGCAAAGGCTTTGAGTGGGTCACTGAAAGCAAGTTTTTGTTTGTAAATCATGCTGTGTGGTGTACACAGCCTGCACGGCCCTTCATTCCCTCCGGCACACTGAACACAAAAGCCCCGTGTCCCCAGGAGTCAGCCGGCGGGCGGACGTCGTGCCCTGTGATTTTAGCGAGTGTTTCACACCGTTTTGCAAGTGTTTCCCAGCGCTGTTCGTCCTGGGAAGCCTTTTGCTGTCCCAGTCCGCGGGCTGTGGAGTGCAGCCGTGGCCGGTGTGCATGGTGCCCGCCCGTCGGACGCGTGTGCAGGGCTTTGGCAGGCTGGCGTTGCAGCTCTGCGTTCCTCCCTCGGTGTGGAATTGCTCTTTTTCTAACAAGGCTTCAGACCTGTTTCATTCCTCTGAAACAACTTTTTCACAAAACTCATCGTACAAAGAGCTTGTTAGGTCCGTGCGCTGCAGAATGCATTCCTGTTTTCATCTGCAGACAAGAAACCGGTTTGAAGGCACGAGGTCCGAGGTTGAATCTTTGATGAAGAAGATGAAGGAGAATCCTCACGAGCACAAAAACATCAGCCCGTACACGATGGAGGGTTATCTCTACGTGCAGGAGAAACGTAGGTGTCGGGGCGGCGGATGGGCGCCAGGGGAAGATGGTTTGTCAGGGCGTGGGGCGCGAGGGCTGGTCCAGCAGCAAAATCCCTGAAGGAGAGATGGGTGGGGTGTCAAGGTGGGAACGGGGGAGCCAGGTTTCCCCTGGGAGGGAGAATCACTGCCTGTGCCTGATAAAAGTCTTTTCTCTGAACAGAAGGGGGTAATAATGCTTAATGCAGCTCTGAAGCCCAGCAGGACCCCTAGGTACAGGAACCTGCCGTGTGAGGTTGAACATTGCGGGGTGTTAACGGCCAGGCGCTGAGCCTGTGCGAGCTCTGGGAATGAAACCTGTGTTTGGTTGTAGGTCACTTTGGGACTTCCTGGGTGAAGCATTACTGCACGTACCAGCGGGAAACGAAGCGGATAACGATGGTGCCGTTTGACCAGAAATCGGGAGGAAAAGGGGTGAGTGCTGGCAGGCAGCAGCCTGGGGGTCTCTGCTGGGGCGCGGCGGGGCTGCCGGCTGTGCGCTCTCCCAGCGCTCAAGCGGAGCCTTTGCTAGCAAGGTGACACAAGTGCAAGCGCGGTGGGTCAGACATGTGGGGAACTAACCCTGCACCTTGTTAAAAATTGAAAAAAAAAGAAAGGAAAAGCCCCAAAGCCCACAGATCTTTGGAGACTGTCAGCAGTGCTGAGAGCAGAGCCGCGTTCCCCCGTGGGCAGAGCCCCTTGGGTGTTGCTTTGTTTCGTGCTTCAGCTCTGTGCTCCAGGCTGGTGTCTACACACAGCAAGGTGTCAGGTTTGCAGCAGCTGAGCCTGGGAATTTTGCCTCTTGCTTTTAGTTCCGTCCTTTTTCATTTGTGAAAGGAGAGACCTTTCAAAGCTGGAGCGTGCACCATTGCATCTCTGGTTCCCGGCGATGCTGGGCACGCGGTGGGTGGTGCCTCTGCCCCATGCCCTGCGAGGCCGTGGCTGGTTCTGCAGCTGGAGGGGGCAGTTGGGGTGGGAGCAGAGCAGGGTCATGCCACGCACCCCCACCATGCTCCGGCTCCATGGGTGCCTGCTCCCATGTCCCCAGTTCCTGCTCCAAGACCTGGGGAAGAGAAACTGTTCATTAATTTGCTCCTTCCCCAATGCCTATGACTTGGCCAGTGAAGTTGGTTTTTTTTAGGCAGACCCCCAGGAGAGCCTGGAACCTCCCCCCCCCGGCTCCGCGGGGGTGAGGAGGTGTGGGGGTAGCACTGGATGTGGGGTCTGGGGGGCCACGCCATGTACCCTGCTGCTCCTGGGCAGCATGAGCCCGGCTGTAGCTGGAACTGGTTTTGCTCCTGTGCACAGACCCCCCCGGAGTGTTCCCGGCCGGGGCGGTTTGCGAACACGATCCCTGCTCGGGGAGCTGCTGCATGGCTCCCTGCTGGCTGCACAGAGGGCAGCTTTTAAAATTAATTTCCTCTTGCCTGGGAGCATCTTCCTCATAACCCAGCATTAAAGCATCCCAGCCCTGTAATCATCAGTGGCTGCACGGCGTTTCATGGGGCCTCTCCCTGTGCACCCAGGGGTGCGGGCGCTGCCGACGTGCCCGTGAGCCCTGCTCCAGCGTGCCGTGCCCATGGCTCGCACGATCCTGGCAGGAATCGGTGGGTGCTGACCGGCGCGGTCAGGGCGCGGAGCAGCCAGGGGCTCGTGGCCATGCTGCCGGGCATTTCGGGGTCCGGCTGGAGCAGGCACTGAGCGACAGGCGATGGCGGTGCTGCGGGAGGGGACCCATCGCTTGCGGATCCGTGGTATTGGCCCCTCGTGGACGTGCCTCGGGCAGTTGCTGGGGCTGGAGATCGTGGGTTTGAAGCGGGGACGTTCCTTGAATGCTGGATATGTTGGGCAGCTTGGGAGCAGCCGTGTGCCAGGCTGGGCAGGACCGGGGGCCCAGAGCCTCTGCTCATCCCCAGGAGAAGCTCTGCGGGGAGCTCGCTCAGGTCTGTCTTCCTGGGTCTGTTCTGGGTCCCTGAATAAGTTTCCTGGAAAAACGGTGATGTCAGGGAACAGAGTGGGCAGCCAAGGTGTCAGCGGGAACAGCACAGAGAGCACAGAAAAGTGGCCGTCTCCAGGAGCTCCTTCAGAAATCGTTTTCTATTGAGTCATCGGTGGATTTTAAAAACTGCAGAAAGAGAAATGTCTGTGCTGGCAGGGCCTGAGCCGGGATTTCCTCCAGCAGAGGACAGCAGTGCACGCGGATCCTGCCGGAGCGCTGCGCGGTGTCTGGAAATCCCGGACAGCTTGGATGCAGATGCCTGGATGGGTGAACGGTTTTGCCGTTGCTTTGTTGTATAATAAACATTTTAAGACATGTTTGCTCCTGTTAAGAGTTCTCATGTGCAGAACGCTGCCAAAAATGCAGCCTGGAGTGAAAATCGACAGCCAGGTCTACGGTGCATTGTTCAGCGATGGAAAATAAAGCTGACTTGGCCCAAAAGTTGTGGTCCAACGCTCCCTGCCTGCCTGAGCATGGGCTGTGTGATGGTTAGTGCACAGACTGAATTGTGTGCATTCAGAAAGGAAGGCTCTTCTGAAAGATTTTGGGCTAAGGGTGAAGAAAAAACAAGTCCTCATGTCAGATAAATAAATACGTATTTCTAGCAGGCTGATATTGCCAAACCGCCCAGGTTTGAACACTGGAAGCACCGTGGTGCTGGGGACAGGCGCACAGGTGGTTGATTGTCCTCAGCCTTATCTGCGATTTTGTCTCTTCTCAGGGAGAAGACGAAGCTGTTACCCTCAAATCTTGCACACGGCGGAAAACTGACTCGATCGAGAAGAGGTTTTGCTTCGACGTGGAAGCTGTCGACCGGTGAGTGCGGAGGGGCAGCGCAGCCCAGGGCACCCAAGGGACGCACACGCCGGGGGTTGCACCAGCCGTGCGGAGGGAAGGGTGGCACTCGGATGTACTTTGCTTTCTCGGGTAGTTCTCATGCCGGTTCCCTCTTTCTCCTCTCCTTTAGCCGTGCTCTCCATGTCTGGAAAGCATTAGAGCATGGAAACACTTCTCGCTGGTGCTCCCAGCCAGGCGCTTGCGGGGTATTGGGTCAGGGCTTGGGTTTACAAGGTGCCGAGTTTACTCAAGTCTCTCTAATGATGTTTTAGCACTTCTGCAGGCGCTGGCTGCGTAGGTGAGGTCACAAGTGTGGAAAAGATGCTCTGTGGGTGTTTTGGCAGGGGTATGGCGCGTCCTTCCAGCGCTGGGTATGTGTTGGAACAGCTTCAGCTCTTGTGCTGCAGCGCGGCTGTGGCTGGGCTGCGCGGGGTGGGCGATAGCGGCGGTCCGCCTCGTGCCTCCGGGCACTTCACCTTCACCCCTTCTTCCTGGGGGAGTAAAACGCTTTCTGATGTGATTTACCGTGTGGCAGCTGAAGCAGATGGATGTGTGGATTCAATCTATAGCGCCTAGGAATGCGAGCCTGGTACCACGGCTAATGAGCATCACGCACGGCTCGCGGATATAAACAGGAAAACCCGGCTGGGTGGCTGTTCCCAGCGCTGTTAGTCACCGCCTCCATCTTCCTCGCTGCGGGAAGCCATGTCGGTTTACAAAGGCTCGCTCTGAACGCTCTGAACGCCTGTGCCCTCCCCGCTGTGTGCCTCTTGGGGTGCCGGCCGTCTTCCCCTCCACTGGCCGCTGCGGGAATGCCCAGGAGGTCTCAGGGAAAACCCGAGTGCGTCAAACCCTGA
The DNA here is from genome assembly GCA_013400615.1 of Syrrhaptes paradoxus. Classification (NCBI taxonomy): domain Eukaryota; kingdom Metazoa; phylum Chordata; class Aves; order Pterocliformes; family Pteroclidae; genus Syrrhaptes; species Syrrhaptes paradoxus. The sequence continues at coordinate 6,800 of VZTO01018600.1, read as the reverse complement.
GGTGCTGAATGATGCTGGAATACCCTGCGGTGCTGTCCCTGCCCAGCCCGTGCTCCCGCGGCCACTGGTGCCAGCCCGGGCAGGGAGGGTTGGGTGACCCAGCTCTCTGTTGGCTCGGGGACAGGATAACCCCAGGGCTGCACTCGCTCTCTGTAGCTGTGCTTTCCTGCAGAAAGCTGCACTATTTCTGCTGACATGGGGATTTTTTTTTTTTCTTTTCCTATGCCTTGGGGATATTTTTTTTTTTAATGTGAAAATCAAAATAAAACTGGGAGGAGGAGAAGCCAGCCACCACAATAGTTTTCTTCTGCAGCATGTTCAGAGGCAGCTGAACCTTCCCTTGATGTCTGGAGCCTGCTAGGCATGAGATCAAGAGCTACTCCAGAAATACGCCTGCTAAATGTAAATAATGGCAGGGGAGCGGCAGGGGCGGGGAGACCTCGGGAGCTGCTTGTTTCGTGTACACGTTCCTGCTGCGAGAGCAGGACTGTGAGAGCAGAAAACATGAAATAAAAGCCTGGTTTTCCCCCCCAGCATACAGGCAACTCTGCATATTTCTGGTCTCAGAATTTCTCATTAGTTTTCTAAACTAGTAGTTATTTCCAAAATAGTTAAACTAAGAGGAAGGGGAGGCAACAGGTTTTGCCGTGGCCAAAAGAGTGGGATATGCCCTCCCCGGGATGGCCACACTGAGTGTTGGGAGACCTGGGCACCGGCAGGGCTCCAGGCGATGCTGTCGGTGGCCAGGGTTCCCTGGAGATCCCCGTCGCCGCGCCCGGCACTCGTGATCTGCCGTGTATCGAGGAACGGTTTCCTTGCCAGCCCGGGATTATCGGGGATTGCCAGCGCCTGGGTGCCGCCCTGCAGCCGTCCTGCGGGAGCCTGGCTTGGCCCTGGGGACACGGGTGACCTGCAGCTCCTTGTGCAGAGGTGCCCGGTCACACCTGGAGGTGCCGGGTCCCAGCTGGAGGTGCTGGGTCTCCGCTGGGCACCACGGTGAGGATGGTGCCTTTGGAGGCATTGCTTTCCATTGCAGGCTGGGTTAACGACTCGCCAGTTTAAGGCTTGGGCTAAAGGACTCATGCCTGGGCACCAGCTTCAGCCCACACTCTCCACCCGGGTCCATTGACCACAAATGATGGGATATCCTTCCCCAGAGGCTCGCTGGAGCGCTCTGTGTCTGTTTTTGCGGAATGGAGGAGGCTGGTTTGTGTAGTGGCTTTTTGTCTTAGGCTGGGGTTTTTTTCTCTTTTATTTTGGCTTTTTTATTTTTTTGTTGTCTCTACTAATAGAGCTCTAAGTTAGAAACTTGATGTCTTGTTCTTCAGCCCCATGCAGGAAGTCTGGATATGATTAAAGCAAATATCCCCGAGATGCTTCTCTGTCTCACATACGTACTGTGTTTGGACTTGGAGCAGTTTTCCCCTTTCTGTGCTGTGTGCAGTGAAGATTAGACTCACAAGAGAGGGATAGATGCATCACTGGTCACTAAGCCAGCCCAGGAGAACACCTGCTTCTGCTGGAGTTTGGAACTGCCTGTCCAAAGGGTGGCTTGGAAACAGGGGGATTAAGAGAGCAGGAAGGTTTTTCTGTCCACATCGCTTACTTCCTATGGACAGTTAAATCAGATTGTCCCTTCTGAAGTATGCGTGGAGCCAGAATCTGCTGGGCTGTGTGAGCACCTTCCTTGGCAGGGACAAGGGGCATTGCTCGCTGCTGTGGGTTTGGGCAGATTTCAGGCTGTGCATCCCCTCTGTGAGTTCCCAGATCCGCATCCCGTGGGTGTCCGGTGGGCTTTTTGGGATATCTGCTGTGGGCTCCTGGAGCAGTGGCTCTGGGGTGAAAACTGTGCAGCACTCAAAGGCACTGATGTCCCCAGATCAATGGAGAGGGGACGTGTCGCTGCCTCCCAGCACATGTGTCCAAACCATCTCTTGCAGCTGCCGCAGGCTGCACTCAAAGGACCGTGCAGGGCACCTGCTGCCAGGGTCCGCGTGGGGCTGCAGTGGGGCGGCTGGCCCGTGCCCTGTGCCTCTCAGTGCCTTGGTGCCATGGGGACAATGTGAAGTCCATTTGTTAAATTCTCTGTGCACAGGCTGCCTTGGTTATCACTTTGTTTTGTTGTAGCCTGACGAGTGGGGTATGTCTTGCTAACTGGGGTGGGAGGACGGAGCAGCGCTGGAGGGCTGGGGGCCGGGGTTATCCCCGTCTCTCGCTGGATAAAACCTGTGCGTAGCTGTGGTTTGCTCATGCATCAAATCCCGTGCTGACAGTCCCGCACACATATAAGTACATTTGAGGAAATTTCTACCCAAGTATTTTCATCCATAAAGTTTGTTCTTCAAGCCCTGTCTGTGCAAACTCGTGCGGCGTCGCAGGATGCGGCGTAATCCCGGTGTCGTGGGGCTGGCAGGACGCAGGAGCCAGGGGACGGTGCTGGAGCTCCGGGATTGCCGGACAGCCTAGAGGTGGCAGCCGCGGCTGGATCTTCCCCGGCTGCTCCCATCGCGCAGCAGTGGGCTGGTTGTCAGCGGTGCATTTCGGGAAACCGGCACATGCACAACATGGGGAGCAGCTTGGGGCTTTTTAAATAACACCCGCAGAAGCTGTTGCTTGGTGGGGAGGGGGGGGGGATTTTTTTTTTCTCCCCCTCTAAAAATGATTCAGCAGTACTGCGCTGCAAATCTTGAGCCTCATCTATTTTTTCCAACATTGCTTTATTTTCCTGTTGCCTGGTAAGGAGATGCCGAAGTTCTCAATGCGGACTGAGAAGCTGGGGGACAGGTGTTGGTGAAAGGTCTAAGAAATCCCTCGCACTGCATCTGCAAAGAGTTCTGATTTTCCCGGTGGGAAGTTAGGAGAATTTTATTGCTTTGTTACAGCAAAATTAGCCCCAGAATGGTGTTGTAGTGTCTGGCTAAAATTTGTTCCCCGCGTGTTGGAGGCTCTTTTTTTCTAACTAAACTCATTTGTTGTCTCTGCACGTTAAATCAGTTTTGTAAACAAGGTAAACGGGGATGACAGCCAGCGTCTCACTCCTCCCGAGGCTCATTTGGTGTCTCGTGTGGCTGGTGACAAAGGCTGGGTGATTTGGGATAATGCAGGTCACTGCTCAGGGCTGGGACTGAAAGTGCTTCCCGTACCCGTTGGCGTTTGTGGGAACAGGAGGTATTCAAAACGTGGCAATTTCGGTCTCTTAGTCATTCATAAAGGCAGTGGGTGCCCTGATGCCATTCCCCCAGACCTGTGTGCCCCCAAGGTGGCCGCACCGCGCTCCATGGGGCTGCGTGACACCCGGCATTGGGGTCTGGGGGGGCTGCGATGCTCCAGCCACGCTCCCCTGCCCGGACGGTGTTCAGCAGGTTCGTTGTTTGGTTTCCATGCTCTGGGTTTTTCATTTTTCTTTCCTGGTGCCACCCCGTCCACGGTGGGCACGCTCCCTGCTCCCAGCACTGGGGCCGGTCGTGCCGGGGTGGGCGGCCGGTGGCCACCCCGCCTCCGCTGGTGTTCCCCGCCGGCCGCGGCTGCTGCCGGTGCTTTGGACAGCACGTGCAATACAACCTGTTCTTGTTCCGCTGCTGGTGTCTCCTTTCCTGTGACCTTTTAAACAAAGCCTTTCACGGGGTTTTCACGGGGGGGTGGCAGCGGCAGGCGAAGCGCGATCCCCCCTGGCTGGCCACGGGGACCCATGCCGGTCCCTGTCCCTGCAGAGTGTGCTGGCGGGGGTTGTGCTGGTGGTGCTTTAAGCTTCATCTGGACAATTCAGACTTTCTGAATTTGGGAACAAACTTTCCCCTTATCTACATCTTTTCTCGTCTCTGTTTTGGGACCACATCTGGCCGCTGGTGTTTGGACCAGTGCCCTGGTCCTGTGTGGGGTGCCGGCAGCGTGCGGGGACACTGCTCAGACCGGGGCTGCGAGCTTCTCCGTGCGCTCAGCTCCACTCAGCCCCCCAGACCCTGGTATTAATCTGCTCTTATGGTTTTTTCATTCAGCAGTTTAGATTGTCTCGCTATGATAAGCTGCTCCAGGAGTTGAAAGTTCTTATCGGTTTCTATTGCTTTCATTATTTGTTTGTTTTTCTGGAAGGAGAAGCTATTGGACTTTCTCATTTTCTCTGCGTGCTTAGTCATAGCTCCTTAAAACCAGGCTGATCTTCACAAAAGCTGAGATATTGAGAAAATTCCAATTTCCTGTGTGGTCTCGTATGGAAAAGTCTCTTTAGATTGTAGCATATTGAAATATACTTTCTTGCGAAGCGTTCGCCGTGTCCTGCTCTGGTCTCACACATCCGCATCCACTTGGTTTAGAAATGGATTCCTGCTGCTCGCAGGATGTCCCTTTCCCCCCTTGCGTTCCAGGAGAAGGCAAGAGGCTTTGGTGCCTGGAGGCTGACCTGTGCGATGCAGCATCTCGTAACGCGGCTGCAGGTCCTTCATCTCATTTGTCACAAAGTTCACGTCTGGGTATTTTAGATGCCAGATGCAGGAGGGCATCCTGCTGTCCTGATGTGAGGGTCGGGAGGCTCGCTGGGGTGGGCAGACCCTCCAGGGTCGGGGAGGCTCCTCTGGCCACATCAGGCTTTGGGAGGGGATGTGAGCTGCCAACAGCAAGGTCCCGCTCAGCGCCAGCACTCGGGATCGTTTGTGTGCTGGGTGAGGGAACAGAGAGAGATCCGTTTGGTTTATCTTTTGGGAAAGGAAGCCAGAGAAGGGCCTCCCCTGTCTGGGGCTCTGCGCTGAATAACCGAGATAGCCGTCATCGGGCGAGCAGGCTTTGGGAGCCGTTGGTCTGCAAGGAAACCCCGGGAACCTGCGGGTGGCTGCAGACAGCCCGTGGCACCCGGCTGGTGTTGATAGCGTTCGTGGGATGCTGCTTCAGCGCCAGCCGTCCTACCTGACGGTTAAGCATGTGGTACCCCGCGGGCATCGTCCAAATCAGTCCTGGATGAGGTGTAAGGCGTGGGATGTGCATTTAAACACATCCCAGCCAGGACCAGCGTTCTGCTGGGGAAGGTGGTGCAACGGGCGCCAGGGGTGGGAGGAAATGCAGAGCTATTTGCAATGTAAATAGGTTTTAATTCAGTTTCACAGCCCCTCCCCTCCTGCTGTTAACTAGGCTTGACTTTGAAGTGAAGCCCAAAGAGTTGTTATCTGCTCGGAGGCAGAACAAACACTTTCACGTTATCGCCTTTTTGCCCTGTGCTGGAGGAACCTGGCACGCCAGATACCAGCATTGCCTCCCCTGGACCTCAGCGCTTCGCTGGGAGCCCAGTGTCACACAAATGAACTATTTAAATTTCTTTCTCTTAATGTCTTGGCTAAAGAGATGGAAATCCCAGTGTTTCCTTTTCCTGTGTCTCCCTAGTTGAGCTATTCCTGGGCTTTCTGCCTGCGATATCTGTGCCTTCAGCACCAGCTTGCCTTGAACTCAGACTTGAGCCCTGGCTGAAAGGGGTGCAGCTGGGACCTGTGGTCACCCAAGGAAAGGCCAGTTCCTGCCGTGGAGGAAGGATTTGCCATCAGCTCGTAGCCAGTGCCCCTGCAGGGACTACCGGGGACTCCTGGATCGCTTTGTCCCTGCAGAACAAGGAGCTTTGTTCAGTGCTTTGAAAATACATGGTGTTGGATGTTGAATGTTTTCTTTCTCAAATGGGGTGATGGTTAAGTGGTTTCCTCTTCCCTTTGAAATGAATAAACTTCCAAACCACTAAGCTGGTGAGTATTGACTGACTCACCGGTGGGATTAGTGGAGATCAAACCCATTATGTCTGGGTTACTGGGACCTGGGGTTGTTGCAAGCCTGAATGCATGGCTTCTGCCAGTCCGTGTGTGCGCTGAAAGCCAGCTGTTGGGGTGGCTGGATGGGGAGCAGAGGTAGGGAGAAGGGTCAATCCCTTGTTCCTTGCCCATATGTGTCACAGAAGTGACATAAGATGGGCCAAAGCCACCACTATGAGACCCCTGTTAGTGTTTTCTTTTATAACACAGGATCAGCTCTTGTCAAGGACCAAAGGACTTTTGCAGAGTGTTGTTGCAGCTCGTGTTCTCCTGCTGAATCATTTTTGGGAAATGCAAGTTAGGAGTTACCCCTCTTCCCAGGCCTTATCAGTTTCTGAGGATTTAGTACCGAGAGGAGCCTACGTGCTCTGCTGAGCCCGGTTTGTGGGCGGTTGGCAGCTCCCCAGGTGAAATCGCTCTTCCCCTCCCTGTGCCAGGGCAGCGATGGGCGATGGTCCTGCCTCTCCGCTGCCTTGTGGAGCCGCTGTGCTTTGCTGTGGATGGGAAGAGCTGTGTCAGAGGCTCTGCTGTCGTACATCTGATGGGTGAAAGCCCACAAGCGTTGCTGCAGAGAGCTCCACTAACCTCCCTGAGCACGACGAGTCGTGCAGCGCTCTGGCCGTGCCTCTGTCTCCCTTGTTGCCAGGGCTTCTGCTGCTCTCCTGCAGAAATAGCCGCTGTGCTCCGCTAATGCCTCTGAAAATAGCCTGGGAGGGAGCAGGATGACTAGACCAAACAAACAGAATAGATCTTGGCCATCTCCCCCAGAGCGGGGTCTCTGCCTGGTCCCCCAGGTGCTGGGGGGACCCACTGTGGGTTTGCTGGGAGCAGCAGTGGGGCAGGATGCGACCGTCCTTTGGGAGGCTGGAGACCTGGACCCGAAGGTGTGGGGCTGGGGAGGCATGGGGCTAGGGAGGGTTTTTGGGGCTGGATCTGCTGGCTGCAAGGTGAGCTGGGATGCTGAGGATGGAAAGCCCGACAGCTTGCAGCCAAGCAAGGTGGAGTAAATTGTCAGCCCAC
>VZTO01018598.1:24625-35578 GCA_013400615.1 Syrrhaptes paradoxus | reverse complement strand
CAGGCCAGCCTGTGAACCTTTTTATTTTATTTTTGTTAAGTAGGTGCAATTTCTATAGGTAATATGGTTACATTATTAACTTACCGAAGGTCCAGAGTATGTCGCTCTCGAATATTGTCTCTCCAATGCATGAAGCTTTTCCTGGAGGAATTGATTTTTTAAACGTAATTCTTCTACAACAGAATCTCGTGGGATTGCTTGCTGTGTTCTACATCAAAAAATGAATCAAGCCAAAGCAAACAAATGGTTATTAATGCATAAAAACATCCCTTAATGTAAAACAAACATGAACTTCTGGATTACTAGACTGGATTTTCTAATATTACTGGCATAGTTAGTCTAAATTAATGTCAGCCATATACACTATTTAAACTAATCCCCATGAATCAAAAGTACTTCATCTGGCAAGAGGAATCTGCTCTTTTTAGATGTGTACAGCTTCTATTACTTAGGTACACTATCCACTGTGATAGTGTACCTAAGTAATAGTTAAGACACTCCCAAACTGCAACTTAACAGTTCCAGTAACTTTCACCAAGTCTAAACTGTAATTATAATTTTACAGAATAGGAGCCAGATCATATTTCATAAGTTTTTCATATTATTTCATTTTTAGAATAATGAACCAGTATTGCACATTCTCTGAATATGCACAATTGCTCCCAAGCAGTTTTAAGTACGCTCATCACAGACTCAAAGAAGTTTTTTTCCTTATTTAATCAGTGGGTCTAATAGAGACTATCTATCTATCTATCGTTGCATGGGAGGTGTTCAAGCCCACGCTGGATGAGGCTTTGAGCAACCTGGTCTAGTGGAAGGTGTCCCTTCCCATGGCAGGGGGGTTGGAACTAGATGATCTTTAAGGTCCCTTCCAACCCAAACCATTCTGTGATTCTGTGATCCTGTGATCTTCTTCCACAGATTTTTTTCTCATTTAGATTTTTTCGTTTTTCTAAATGCTTCTGAAATGCCTCTCACCTCATGTGAGCAACTTCGTTTTCTAAATCTGAATTCTGTTTTCTTAGTTCTTCCAGTTCTTTTTCAGTCTCTGAGGCTTTTACTCCAACAACATGGTCAACAGTGACACCAGCTGTTTTCAGTTTCTTCTGTAGAGCAATTTTCTCTTTTTCAGTCCTGCAACATCCAGTAAATTTACATGTATTTGGTAACTTGCTTTCTTTAGGTCTGTCTTAAAGAATCTACATTTGCAATTTATTTGCTCACTGAACCACACTCCCTTTTCTGTTTAATACGGTTACGTTATAGACAGTACAGCTTTAACAAAAAGAAAAAAAAAAACCAAACCTGGAAAAAAACATGAACATTAAGTCAGTATCATTCATGTCATAAACTACTTGCTGGTCTTGTTTGTGTTTTATGTGAAATTTGTGTAAGACTTGCTAAGAATAAATGCCATTTTGAAGCAGTTTCAAACCACAATCTAAGAACAGCTACAATCACAATCACAGTTTCCTTTCTCTTCTGCGTCTTTTATCAGTAAATCACTGTCATTACTGTACTGAAGTAAACATAATACTTGCAGAGGGTTTGCACATGTGTTTTTTTAAAAGGCTACCACCTCATAATCCTAGAACTGCCAGTGCTGCAGTAACACTACATATAACAGGAGCACAACATCCAATCGGAGCAATCTGATTAAATAACACAGGAGTGAGAAATAGCCTGTCTTCAGAAAGCTGTTATTTGTTTCATGGGAATAACAGAATGCTATATACAAGAAGCATAATAAACGACTTACATTAGTTTTATTCAGAGACAGTTTCTTCTAATAGAGGTTGTTGGCTTCTACAAGGGAAAGGATACTAGAGGAGTAACATGCTGCTTGAAAATGAACTAATCTTTTAAATCTCAATAGTGATGTCAAATTCTAGATATCAGTTTTATAAATATAACAAACTGTTTTAATTATTATGTGGCAAATAAATTTGGATTTCCCTTACGTCCTCATTTTGTACCTGAATCTATTAAAAACAACTCACTTGGTATAAATTTCCTTCAATGTATTCAACTGTTTGGCTAACGCATCTGCTTCTTTTTCCTTTTCTTTCAGTTTGTTCCGCAATCCTTCCATTCTGATTTGCCATTTTTTACCTTCTTCCCATTGAATTATTTCCTCCTTGGAGGTCTGTGAAGCACATAAATAAATTATGTATTTCTTTTTGAATTCTTTTTCTTAAAGCAAAATAAGCAAACACATTAGAAAACCAAGAATGATGTATTCTTCATTTATCAATTTAACATGAAGCCATTGCAGACATATATTAATTTACCTTATTTACCATAAGGTGAATAGCAGGCCCAGATGGATAACGTAAGAATCCTGTAGTGACTACTGTACAAAGCTGATGCAGTTTAATGCTATTACCAAATTCTTCCTTAGCGTTTAATACTCTTTTTATAAAAAAGGAGTGCCACATTTTATGAACTTAGAGATGCTAGTGCAATGTATCCTTTTACTTTGCATTGCATGTTAGGAAAGATGACCAATTAAAGAAAATGAAGTGTTTGTCTATGCCAATTTACAGTAGATCTGTCTTCTGCAGCTCACCAGGAGTTTACATGTCCCTGCTGCACATCTGTACAATTGGTCATTTTAGTTTAGTTTTTCCTATGAGAAATGGAATCTGTACTTAAAGATACAATTCAGTAATTATAAATATCAGTCAGACCCTGTACCTATGTGATCACAAATGGCTACTGAAAAATTACAGTTAATATTTCTGTAAGCAACTTTGGGGGTTTTTTAATTGAACTTTTCCCTTCTCCAGTTAGCCCCTCTCCTTTCTTTTCTGTCTTCACTGTAAACAGTTACTGCTAAGGGACAGAAAGAAAGCAAAATCTTGGGAAGAGGAGAAAACATGCCAAATTGGATAAAGATATCTCTAGACATTATGGAACAGGTATTTAAAAAGTCTCAAATTAATTGGAAGCATAAGTGCAGTCCTAGAGTAATATTTAAGATCATAAATAGTCTGAATGCCATTATACAAGCATGCTATATTTTCCAGTATACTTTCTGATTACTATGACAAGTCACTAATTAGTTACTGAAGTAGTAAAATAACAGGCAAAAACCAAACAACTGGTAAAATGAACACATCTCCAATTGCTCAGAACCTCTTGTATGTGGATAGCACTACTGTGAAGAATAGTCACTTTATATATAGACATCATCCCTTTTAGGATTCCCACTTTTGGTCCTAAATAAATCACGGTTTTATCATTGCATTGATTTTGCAAATGCAAGTTTGGCAGCACACAGGTAATCAATTTCACTGCTACCTATAAAATCTTAGTTTTTTAAGATTTCTAATGGATCTTTAATTCTAAAAAAAAGGGCAGGAAACAAATGTATCATTACTAAGCAACAAGAGTGGTAGCAAAGAGCATGGGGAACATGAAGAAGTTAGTCATGAAACTGCTTTTCTTCTGATCAAGTTTGGTTGGGCTTTTTAGAGTCAATAGGGAGAGTTGAACTGCCTACACCTACGCTGATGATGTCTTTCACAGCCACAACTGAAATATCACATACCTTGTCTTCTCTTAAATCTTTTTTTTCTGTTTCTCCACACTTCTTCTCAAGTTCACTTTCCAACTTTTTAATTTTTTTCTGAAGTGCATCTATCAGATTTTTTTCATCAGCTTTGCTCTGAAAAATTACAAACTTTCACAACCTTAAAGTTTAATGACCACTACCTAAGTATTTTCCTCTACTCAGAAAATAAAGACTTTAATTCCAACTGGTAGAATTAGTTTACAATTTAAATGACCTTTTAAAAGTTCTCTTTAACTTACTCAAGTATTGGAATGTAACTTTGCATTCTAAACTGAATAATCATCAACAAGTAGCTGAATTAAAAAAAAAAAAAAGACATTTCCACTGTAAATCCTTTACTTTTCTTCTGAAAGGGGAAATAAGGACAGCCAGGAAGATCACAAAATTCCATTTTTCAAAGAAGGTGGTAATTCAACTCTTCAGACTCTTTCAAACTTGTTTCAAGAGGCAAGTACTTTTCAGTCTTTTCCTTTTATTTGATGCATGCTTCCAACAGCAGAAGCGAAGATCTCACACGTAATGCAGCTGATAAATTTTTAAGTGAAGCGTAAGTCTCAATGCCTGCCAAAAGTACTTAATCTTTCCCCCCAAACCCAGCACATCTATGCAGAAACTTGACCAAGATTGAACATATTTTCAAAAATCACATCTACCTGAATGCCCCTGCTTAGCCTCCTAATTCGTTTCTTCAGTTCTTCATTTTCTTTTTCCATTTCATTTTTTTCTCTCAGTATTTTAGCAAATGCTTTTTCTTTTCTCTGGAGTTCTTGGTTAAGCTCATCCCTTTCATCAGACAAAGAGTTTTCCCTGGTTTTACTTATTTTAAGGTTATCTGTAAGTTTTGTAATCTGATTATTTAATTCCTCTATCTGTGTCTAGAAGAAAACAAACAAACAAATAAACCAGCAAACCCATAAAATCAGGATTATCAACAATACAACAATGTGACACAATGATATTACCTAGTACTCACCATAAGCCCCTTTGTTTGTTTGTCAACAATCTCCTGGACATTCATATATGCCTCTTTTTGTGATGCAGCAGAAATAATCTGCTGTTCAGCATTAGCAGTCATTTCTGCTCGCAGTACCAGAAGTGCTGTACTCAAAGCCTGAAAATAATAAATTCAAGTTTTTCTAAGTGAAGAAGCTGCCAATATGAACATTACAAAACAACAAAAGGCCATTATATTTTACTATGTTATGCAATTATTTTCTACCTCCTGCTGTACTATACATATAATTCTTAAGCATTAAGCAACATTAAACATTCATGTGATATAGGGATTAATTTTTGTTGACTAACTTTCTTCTGTTTCTCTTTTATCGCTAACTGGCTCTTCAGCTGTTCCACCAGGTTTTTCATTGTTGCTGTGGGTGCTCTATTGTTTGCTTCTTTTTGGATCTCTAGTTCAGCTTTTACATTTGCTAATTCTTTCTCCATCTGAGATAATGTGTTCCTCAATTCATCTGCTTCATCTTTTAGTTGTTCCACATCAGCTGTGTGCTTTTCCTGAAGCCTAATAAAAAATAACCATTAACAGGGTACACTGCAATAATTCAGTTAGCAAACTCCAAATAAATAACAAAGGTCACTATGTTGTATTTTTTACTATTGTTAAAGAAAATGACACATTGATTTGGAAACAGCACAGAAGACTGATTCAACAAAGACAACCTCCATTTAATAAGAAAATTTCTCAAGAAGATTAGCAAAATGAGATTAAAGCATTGTTCATTATAATTCCTGGCCCTAACATATAAAGAAAACATCACACTTTTCTCCTTGTAAACTTTTCATGAGTTTAAACTTGTTAGGCAGCAAGCCCAAACGGATGTATCAGGGAAAAAGCCCCAAAATACAAACTAGCAAGTATCACAGCAGTTTAAAGACAACTGTCATACCAAGACTCATTTATTATTTTTCACTGAATGGCACAAAGCTAACAACTGAAAGGCATTTTTCCAAGCCTAAATGAAGGGTTACAGATTAAAAATAATTTACAGTTACCAACCACAGTAACTGTTTTGAGGTACTTTTTTCAGACAAATCTTAAACTCAGCAAAAACAGGTTCAATTTGATAGTACTGTAGCAGCAATACATCATTGGTTTTGATCCAATCCAGCTGTGACTTGTGTTAACAGTCTAAAAACTTACTGGGTTCTGACAGTCTCAAACTCTTCAGTTTTCATTAGAGTAATTCTTTTTTGTTTCTCCAAATCAGATGATGTTTTCTTTAATTTTTCAACAAGTGAAGCAAGAGAATTATCCTGTTCTGCTACAGTTTGTTCCATTTCAGCTAAGCGGAGAAAATGTTTGTCATTGGAAGGTGATAAAGAAGTATTTTTCATTAACTCCTGTAAAACAGAACACAGGCATGTGATAAACACTTCAAGATTCAGATCAAAGGTAAACATTAGTGATGCATTTTAATCTCAATCCTGAAGATAACGAAGCATTAATATCTAACTTGTTTATTTACTGAGATGTGATTCTTAGTTTGCAGAGAAAGCAGTCACACCGGTTTGAAAAGAGCTTTGTGCATCTAATGATCTACAGAATAACCAGTTAAATGCAGGTTTCACATTATCATAAAATGTCAAGAGAAAATTTGTATTGAAACAGGTTAGTTTAACAGAACCACAGAATGAATGAAAAACAAAATATACCTCTCTCTCCTAGAAGTCTCCATAAATAAGTATGATATGAAAAATGCCCATACATACTGAGGTGGTGACTTTGTTTTCTTACACTTGACATCTAATCCACCTCTTGTGCATTCTCTCAAGAATAATACAATGATTTTGTATCAACCTTCCATTTATTTTTTCTGTAATAGTTTATTACTTACTTTTGACTGGAAAACTATTCTTTTGAGCAACAATTTTAAATTTTTGGGAACAACTTCACTAATCCCACAAATACACATAACTCACCAAAGCAGTTTGTTCGAACTTATTAAGGGACTTGTCAGTACGTAAATTTAACTTCTGGTGTAGAACTTTAAGGTCTTCCTCATGCTTCTTTGCTATTTCCTCTTGTTCCTGTTCATTCAAAATAAATACATAACTCCACAGATGCACACTATCCCAGAAAGTCATTGCTCAGTATTGCTCCCCAAATTTCCCACTAATTCTGGCAGTTTTACAAATTCTTTTCTTCTTGCTATAGTCAATGACAGCTTTTTTCCTATTTAACACTATCAGAAAAAAAACAAATCTACTACTGCAATTTTAAGCTATGTAGCAAGTAGTATGGTGCAACAGGAAAGGAGCTGGAGAGTAAAACGGCTGGTGTTGGTCTTCACCAACTATGACTATCAATATGGATAGTGATAGCCATCCTATGTATGTCTATTTACTTTGGACTATAGTGTGATCCCGTGGACTGAATGTCTACTAGCAGACAGAGCACAGTAGGCTCATGTTTAGTCTGCATCTTAGGGTTTAGTTCCAAACAAAAAAAACTTGATCTCTCCCAGAAGAAATAGCTACACATGTTAACCATAGCACACTAAGTGAAGATGATAGGAAGTCTGCTTCGGAAATGTGCTCCTGATCCAAACACACTAAAACTAGTGCATGTTTAGTCTCAAAATAAAGTACCTTTTAGACACAAGGTTTATGCTATAAAATATGCTTTAAGGGTAAAAACAAAGAATATAATATGCTTAAATAATGTAAAGTATGCTTAGTTACAATGTTTATGCTTTAAAATATGCTTTAATTTAAAATATGCTATTAGAAGGATATTTTCCATAAATGCATGTCTTTCCTGTAGGTTCCAAAGTCACTACAAGATCCAGTCCAGAGATTATTGTTGCAAGTACTGGAAAATTCCATATAAATATACAATATACTGAGACCACTTCTCACAGCAAAATTTTAATTTACTTCTTGTTACACTAATGTAATTCCTAGACAGACATCATACACACAACCTCTTGACTGAGGTTAAAAAATTCTACATGAACTTTCTACATTAAAAATTACTCATTGTCTCTGTTCTGTTACCGCTGAGGTCAGAAACTTTATAAGATTTCACTAGCAATGAGATAAACAAAGAATCAACTAAACCAACTTAAAAATTGAAAAATTTTATGCAAAAAGTTTAACTACCTCTCTTGCTTTAGCAAGCAAACCTTGGTACTTTTTTACCACTTCCTCCTTTTGATTTAATCTTGCTTTCATATTTGCAATGGTTATCTGAGCAATTTTTATGGTATGATGGTGCTCTGGATGATCTTCTTCTTTGCCTAATTCAGCCATTCTTTCTTCTCTTTCCGGTGTTGCAGGTAATTGAAGTCTTAGTTCATTTATAACTTTGTCTCTTGATAAAACATTTTGTTCAGCTTCCCACAGAGCAGTTTCCTTTTCTTTTAATTTCTACAATGAAAGGCAAATGTTGTATTTCCAGAACTCAAACACTGCAAAAAGATCTTACTTTTTAAAAATTGTACCAGAAAGATTTGTCTAAATGGACTTATAAACACAAAACTTTTTGCACTCAGTTCTGGCTGTATGGGATTACTACTACATGAAAAAAGTCCCAGAATATCATCACAGCATCTTTATGTATTATTTGCTTAGCACAAGACACTGATGCAACTCATTTTGTGCTCCCAAATTAAGAAACTGATGGTTTTCAAATTTCTTAAAAACCCCAAAATTTCTTCTGTAACAGAATTTCAGTTTAGCAATCCAAGATTGCTAAAATCCAAGGATTTTGCTATGCTACTTGTTAAATTTAGTGTAACAATTGCTATATTTAACACTTGCTAAATTTAACTAACTATAGTCAACCTAATTTTGTACAGCAAAATCATCCTACCCTACTAAATAAATGTTCTAAAATATTCAAAAAATTTCTCCAATTATTTGTTCCAATGGAAAAAATATTTCATTTTAGTCATGGTGTGATAATATATTATTTACATTTTCTCTGTGTTAAATACTTCTAAGGGATTGGGCACGTTTGAGTGACATTTCTAAAAGGATATTTATTATAGAAAAAAATTAAAGGGCTTAGAAATATGAACTTTGTCCCTTTTTCTTACAATTTATGCATTTAATTACCTCCTCCAGTGATCTGCAGGTTGCCCTAGTTTCCAGGATTGTTTGAGTATGCTCCTGAATCTTTCTCAAAGCCAGCTCAAGTTGCTGTGGAAGCGGCAAACTAGGGTCTGGAACCGATCCTGTAGCTTTTAACTGCACAGAAAGATTAATGTTCATGTAATCTGACAGCTCCAAAAACCATGCTTATGAGTCTATTTTTAGTTAATTCAGTGCATGTACCTTTTGAGCTCCACTAAGTATTTCATTTTGTTGATGATCATACAAGTCTAATTGGCGCTGTAGTTCTACTTCCCTCTGGTCCCAAGCCATTTGCCTCTCTTGATGAAACTGTAACAAACGTTTGATAAAGGTATTTTATTTATTGAAGGCAATGGGAATTTTATAACCAACTTAAGCAGAAAATAAAAGATACCAAAATGTAAAATACTCAAATATTAAAAAGAATTATAGAACCAAGATACAAACATCTATGTTAGAAACCTACTAGGAAGAACCTTCCTTTTTAAAATCACTTAGTTTAATAAGGAATAGGCTGTTTTTCCAACAGCATACAGAAATACATACCTTGTTCTGCTCTACAATTTCTTCTTCCAGATTACTGATTGTATGTTCATATTCAGAAACTACATTATGCAAATACTTCACCTCTTCCTTTTGCTTGACTAACTCTCGATTGAGTTTAAGTTCCTGCAGATGGAGTTCCTCTATCTTCACATGCCATTCAATGACCTAATAATGAATGATACACAGAATTATATTTACCAAGTCCACAGGCCACCTAGATGCAGCTCCCTCGTTGAGGCAATATGGCCTCAGAAACAGGTTCTGCCTTTTTAAGCTTCTTCACTTCTCTTGAGTGAGAAAGCACGGCAAGAGTATGGAAGTCAAAAGGAGTGACTGAAAACTGCCGCAGACAATTGGAGAGGCCACAGGTTTCCCCTACACTGATAGAAGTGCATTGCAAATAGTTTTCAAATGACCTAAGGTATACCCTATGCATCTGTCCAGACTGAACAAAAAAAGAATGCGAGAAGTTTGGTTGACTTTTCTAAAACAGCAGAAGATTTTCAAAACCATTAAAAACTAGATGTATTCAAAAATGCACACGTACTAAGAATAACAGACATATGCAATGCAGGGGTACAGGCTCTCTAGGAAGGACAGGCAGGGGAGATGAGGAGGGGGTATCACCCTCTACATCAAAAACCAGCTGGAGTGCCTAGAGCTCCACCTGGGGTCAGATGAAGAGCTGATGAAGAGAGCTTATGGGTCAGGACCAAATAGAGGTCAGGGACAGGTGACATTACAGTGGGGGTCTGCTACAGGTCACCTGACCAAGAAGAAGTGCATGAGGCCCTCTATAGACAGAAGCAGCTTCACACTCACAAGCCCTGGTCCTCATGGGGGATTTCAATCACCCTGATACCTGTTGCAGGAACAACACAGCACAGCTTAGGCAGGCCAGGAAGTTCCTGGAATGTGTTTATGACAACTTCCTTCTCCAAGTGATAGAGGAGCCAAAAGGAGAGATCTATGCTGCCCCTTGTTCTCACCAACAAGGAGGGGCTGGTGGGGAATGTGGAACTCAAGGGCAGCCTGGGATGCAGTGACCATGAGATGGTGGAGTCCCAGATCCTCAGGGCAGTGAGAAGGGCGCACAGCAAACTCACTACCCTGGACTTCAGGAGAGCGGACTTTGGCCTGTTCAGGGATCTGCTTGGAAGAATCCCATACAATAAAGACCTGGAGGGAAGAGGGGTCCAGGAAAGCTGGTTGATATTCAAGGATCCAAGCTCAGGGGCAACGCATCCCAACAAAGAGGAAGGCAGGCAAAAATGCCAGGAGGCCTATCCATCATATTTGAGAGATTGTGGCAGTCTAGGGAAGTTCCCACTGACTGGAAAAGGGGAAACATAACCCCCATTTTTAAAAAGGGAAATAAGTAAGACCTGGAAAACTACAGCCTGGTCAGCCTCACTTCTGTGCCTGGCAAGATCATAGAGGAAATCCTCCTGGAAACTATGCTAAGGCACATGGGAAACAAGCAGGTGATTGGTGACAATCAACACGGCTTTACCAAGGGAAAATCATGTGTGACAGATTTGGTGGCCTTCTTTGACCCGACCACAGCACTGGTGGATAAGGGAAGGGCAACTGACATCATCTTCTTGGACTTGTGCAAAGCCTTTGACACAGTCCCACATGACATCCTTGTCTCTAAGCTGGAGGGACATGGATTTGTCAGAAGGACAACTCGCTGGATAGATGGTTCCACTCAAAGAGTTGTGGTCAATGGCTCA
>VZTO01018598.1:5033-18217 GCA_013400615.1 Syrrhaptes paradoxus | reverse complement strand
AATATGAGAAAAAACTTCTTTACAGTGAAGGTGACAGAGCACTGGAACAGGCTGCCCAGAGAGGGTGTGGAGTTTCCTTCTCTGGAGACATTTAAAGCCCGCCTGGATGCATTCCTGTGCGATCTGATCTAGGTGTTCCTGCTCCGGCAGGGGGATTGGACTAGATGATCTTTCGAGGTCCCTTCCAATCCCTAACATTCTGTGATTCTGTGAAATAATAGGTCAAGAACGGACTTTTTTCTAGCAGTCTGCTGAAAAAATAGCAAACTATTTGTCAAGATGCTCATCATGTGTTCTACAGAGATTAAGTGATGTTTGAAATAAACTACTGACAAATTAGTTATATTTTGTACAAATGTCCTGTGCAAGCAAAATTGCAGCTTTTAAAGGCAGCTACATTTTGCATCATAAACTTATTTGCCTGCCATGTTACAAAATAGATTAATACTTTCTGAAAAGCTCAAAAATATGGTTTTAAGTTGTGTCAAATTATGTTGTTAAATCTCAATAAATTTACCTCAGCAAATTTTGCTTCCAATTCAAAATTACGTTCTTCTATTTGCTTTACGGTGTTCCTTAAATGTTCATACATTCGCTGAGAATGTTCTGCTCTCTGTCTTTCATTTAGTTCCTTCATTTCCAACATTGTGATTTTCTTAGAAATGGACAAAATCTCACTGTTGGTTATTGCTTTTGTGCCTTTGTCCATGGCATTGTCATCCCCTACATTAAAAATATTTAAATTAGGGAATACACAAACTGATTGAACTATGAAAATTATTTGCACCATGAAATAGAACATGAGTTTTGCTTTATCTCTGTCAGATAAACTTTATCAAAACACCTGTAACTTTTTTTTAAACTGGAGGCATGGTTATCTTTCCTTACTATATGTTTGAAAAGTACCCAATTTGGAGAAAATATTATCAATTATAAATGGGTATATCTGCAACCATAGTTATTAAGACTGATATCTATTTTCAGTGTAGCTTTTCACTTTATCCTTAATTCATCTGGTAAATCTTCAGGAAACCTAAATTAAAATCTGTAAAAGAAATAGATGTGGATGAGTTGTTGAATAATGGGAATACAAAGTGTACACAAAGAAGTCCTAGCTATCAAGAAAAAATACTTTGTTACAGAGCGTGAAATCAGGAAAAAAAAACCATTTTTACTGACAACCTATGAAGTATTTTCACTGACAGACAAGTTAGAAAATATTGCACCACAATTATTTAAAAAAACCAAACAAACAGGTGATGTTGCTTAACAAGTTCTAGCTTTTAAACCTTTATCCAGTAACCCAAGGAGAGTCAATGGGGAACAGTTTCCAAAGGAATATATCAAACTTGGTTTTGGTCAAACAGATAAGTAACATGAAAGCAAGCAAAAAAAAAAACCAAAACCAAACAAACAAAAACCCACAAAAAATTAAGACCCTTAATGAAAGATGCAAAATAGTTTGGGTTTTTTTTTTGGTTGTTTTAAGATACAACCATTTTAAAATGTTTTAAAATGTTTCTTTTACACAAGACATACAATTTGATTTCTAATGTTGCCATACAACTTTCATACTTGCCTAGTTTAGTCATCTGTTCCCAAGCCTGTTCTACAGTGTGAAGTTTCTCTTTTGTGATCTCCAGTTCCTTATTCAACAAATTTATCTGCGCTTTCAAGGATTCATTCTCATGCTGTATGACAAAAAAGTTACAAAATAACAGCCAAGCATTTAACTGTAGTAGATTTGATGCTTAGTACCTATAAAATCTTTCAAATTAATAGATTTTAGCTAGGCACAACCCATAATCTTCATATATGGCAATAGAAGAGCATAAGTTTTCTCCTAAGTGTAAAAATGTTCGTCTTTGCTCTTTATGTTTTATCTTACTGTCAACTAGTACTACTGTGAACATTTATCATCAGTGATTGTGATTCCTAGAGTGTCTACAATTAGATGAAGAAACCTATGTTTGTCATACTAAACATCTCATTAGCAGTGGGAAAGAAAGAAGTACTCCTGGAGGACATTTCATCCCGCACAGTATATTTCATCTTGCGCCTAAATACATGTTTGAGACATCATATCTTCTTTTAGGCACCTAATATTATGCCAAACATTAGTTTTGTAAATGTAAACAAAAATTTCCACATCAACCAGTAAAACAAATTGAATAGCTCATATTAATTTTACATTTCTGGTTTTCTAAACACATTTTTAGTTTGCTATTGTGTTATGGGTTTTGTCTGGCGGCAAGGAAGGGGTTAAGGTGATGGCTCCTTTTCTTTAAATGACTCTTAACTAGTCACTCCCAGTGCCCCCCACAAGTGTTTGGTAAAAGGGGGGGGTGAAGTGGGGGAAGGGCACTATCACATGGCCTTTTGTAAGAAGCTGCTTGCCCATCTTCAGAATGGACCCACCACAAGCCATGGCTGAGCCAATTGGTGCCTCTGTGAATAACATATTTAAGAAGGGACACAGAACAATGGTTCGCTTGGCCTCAGAGCAGGGCATGGCTCGGGCGGGCAGCCTGGCCGTCCCCCCTGCCTGCTCAGATTCTGTGAATGATCTGCCATAGCCCAGCCTCCGCCATGGCTCACCTGGGAGCCCTTTTTCCCAGGAGCCGATTAAGACCTCCGATGGCGGAGAAAAAGAAGTGGGATCTGAGAGATGATGGAATCGCACGGCACTCCAGTCATCGAGACAGAGAGAGAGCTTCTCCACCATTTTCCCTTGCCACTTGGTGAGTCAGGGGAGTCGCCGGGGGACTGAAGCCCCGTTAAAGCAGCCATGGAGGACCCCACGGTGGAACTAGAAGCCCCACATTGGAAGTTCCATATGGAAGCTGGGAGAGATGGTGATGAGAAAAGGAGCGGCTCAAACTGACTGCATCCTCCACCTTTGCCCCCAACCCCCCCAAGTGCCACCAGGGGCGAGAAGGTACAGAANGAGCACTGGAACAGGCTGCCCAGAGAGGTTGTGGAGTCTCCTTCTCTGGAGACATTCAAAACCCGCCTGGATGCGTTCCTGTGCGATCTGATCTAGGTGTTCCTGCTCTGGCAGGGGGATTGGACTAGATGATCTTTCGAGGTCCCTTCCAATCCCTAACATTCTGTGATTCTGTGTGATTCTGTGATTCATGTCAGTTTCTTGCCTGTGACCCTAAGTGGTGAGTGAAACCCTCCCAGTTCCCTGCCTCAGCCCACCAGGTGTTTAGAAAAATTGTCCCCGTGGTTTTCTAAACCACGACATATTGATAAATGATTCTCTAGCTCTGTGAAATTGCTGAAATAGGCAATGCAAATTTTCATACACACAAAATTTCATAAAATAGAGAAGGAATCATTCATCTGTAGCTAATACAAGTGCACCTACCTGTTCCCAAGCAGGGAAATTTAATAGTTCAGTAAGTTTACCCACCACGTGTATTTAACCCTTGACAACCACAGAAACCCAACAGACAAGACATGAGTTTTAACCACTGGTTAAACTACAGCTTTCCTGGACTATTCTTTCTGCCATGAACGAGAAGTGTGAAGTAGTAGCATATCTTTGAAGCCAGCTTCACAGTTCTTGAAAAGAAGCTCCCTTCTACTTGAGAATAAAAGTTCAAAGGAATAGTTACATATTTGCAGTCCCTACGACATTTTGCAAACACAGTGTGAACAATCTTTGGTTATTTACTTTTTTTAATGGAAGTACAATTCCAAAGGTTTACTGCCTTTTGGAACTGAATGTTTCATTCTTGTAAGTCAGGAATTAGTGAGAACATTTACTTTGACAGAAAGCTTTTAAAGTGTTTACACTCATTCTACTTTCCTTATGACCTCCAAAACTGAAGATGATAACAAATATTCCTTCTTCCAGCCTTGTCTGAGTAATCAACTAATTAAACTTTGTAAGGAAACATACCCAGAGATTGACTTCAAACACAAACAAACAAAACAAACAACAGAAACCACCAAAACAGTAGAACAAAATACTTTCATCTATGTCCATTGAAATAAAAATCTGGGACTTTGTGTATGTTTCTTAATCCAGTGGAAAATACCAGGTAAGCAAATTAAAATTCAATAGCAACACTAAGACTGGTTCCAACATCTCATACCCACTACAGAACTGTTATAACCAGCAGTTCTAGCATTGGGACTTCCCTTCTATCTTTCTGTTAAGTGAGAACAAAATATAAGGCAGAAAAAATGTATAATGAGGCTTTTTCCCCTTAGGGTCCCAACATAATGGAAACATTACCTCCATGTGTTCCATGTTTGTTGTCCGTTCGATGAGCAAGTTATCTTTTTGTAACATATCTCTGTATTTAGCAGTTAATGCATTATACTGCTTATTAGCCAGTTCCAGCTCAGACAATGGCACACTACCATCCAACACTTTTTGCAGAGCTGCAATCTTAAAGCTAGCCATTTCCTGTGAAAGCAATTAGCAAAATGGGTTACTAGATCTTTAAGGTCTGCTAGATCTTTAAAGAGAAAAAACAAAATTACTCCTCAAAAAAAGAATACCACTTAATATAATGCTTTAGAACATGACATTGGTTTATTTTACTGAATTACTGTCCATTTCTGTAAATTGCTTGCAATGAACACTGACAAAATTTCTCTGTTATTCCAAATGTCTAAGTAATTTTATCAAGAGTTGCCTCTCAATCATAAGGCACTGACAAAAACATATTTTATAAAGATGAGTTAATAAAGGCCCTAGCAACCTGCAAGGCCAAAAAGTAAGCTATGGTTTCATATGACACTTTCAGTAAAAAAAACTTGTTGAAGCAAATTCAGAAGGGGAAAACTGACCAGTTGTGTGTTATGCTGCTTATTTAAATACAAAGAATGTTTTGACAGAATTTATAACAGCATTTAATATGCATTTGGGTAATGCATTCAATACACTATGTCTCCATTTTTTAAAAGTGTATTTATTGCCAAATTGTAAAAAATAAAAATGTGTACTATTACTACTATAAACTATACCTTGAATCTTTGCAGGTTTCCAATCTTCTCTGTAACTGCAGTCTCCATATGTGTTATTTCATCCTTTAGTTTCTCATTTTCTTTCCTGAGATGCCGTTCCGTTTCAAGTAAAGCAGTATACTGCCTTGTTAGTGACTTCTTATGAACTTGTAAAACAGTTATTTTTCTATTATTTTCTGCAAGTACTTTTTTTGTTTCATCAGGATCCAGCTGAAGTGCACTGAGTAAATTCTGTAAAATATTTAACATGAACCTTGTACAAAAATATGGTAAAACTCAACTACGTAGACAACCTTTCTTGTATATTTTTTAATCTAGATGTAAAAATTCCATTAATTTGTTTGAAATAATTTCTTCTTCCCAAAAAACCATATACACACCCTGAACACATGTGTAAGTATAGAATATTCTATTATAAGAAAATTAAAAAAATTAAAAATTCAGAATCATTAGTTTCTGAGGAATAGAAGCTAAATACATCTGACTGATTAACTGGAATTTTAGTTAATGCTGAGATTTTCAAAATTCAGAACAAAAAGAATTCTCTGTATTCACTGTCATCAGTCTTCCCTCCTTTTAACAGAATCAAAACAAATGTATTTCAACAGTTTTCTAAACTAAATAGAATCTCTGTGGTTCCTAACAAACACTAGTAATGTCCTACTTTGAGGACCAAACCAGTATATCCAGCAACCACAGGACCCCTACTAGGGAAACATGCGTGTGCTTGTGTGTATGTGTGCACACGTCTGTGTCCATGTATAAAGCTGAGAAGGGGCTGGAGAGGAGAGGAAACTACAGCAATTGAGGTTGCAGGAGGCACATGAGCTTTACTGTTGTACACATCAGCTTGCTAAGGAGACAGGGAGTAGAAACTGGAGCTGTAAAATCCCAGATTCCTATGAGCCTAATGAAGAACAGTGAGCAGGTAGTTAGAAAACCTCCAGAGTCCTGGAAGCCCAAAGGCATGAAAAAAAAAAAAATGTAGGCAAAGATTTGTCTTTTCTGATCAAGAAGCACGGCTAACATCACAAAACTCCATTATATGTTAAAGACATTAATAAAACAATCCCAGAAATATCTTAATCTGCTACAATTTACTACTGTGACTCTGGAAATGCAGAATTAAGATACTGAACAAAGTAAGTAAAATGGCTTGTGCACTCTCTCTCTTCTAAATGTATAGTAGAAACATCTGCAAAACAATCTCAATTTCACTTTTCTGGAAATATATTTAGTCTTAATTGCCTCAGGATACAATTGTTTTTCAAATCAATTAAAGTTCTGGACATGATCATAAGCAGGACCACATACCACTACAGCAGAAGAAAAGGGTTAGAACTCAGCTGTCTAAACTTAGGCATCCACAGCCATTTTCAACACTGTGTGATGTCCTTGCCCTATGTCTGCTTCTCTAAAAGGACATGTGTCTATCATATTTGGCAGCTTTCTGTATCTGCTCAAAGACATCCGAAGTCATCTAAAATTGCATTATGTCTGTGATTAGGCACCTGCATCAATTCCAGGAATGTTTAAATACCACACTCTTAAAAAGTTATGATTCAGTTTTCTTAATAGAATACTGAATGCAGTCTTGGTGGAAGTAAATCAAAATAGAGAGATGAATTCTGTTTCCTGGTTTTGTGAAACACTGAGGCATATACATTAACAGGCGTATATATAAATAAGACATAATTTTCAAAGTAATAACCTCAATTCTTACTATAAATTAATGTGTTTTCCATGGGGGTGCCTGCACTGCTCCTCCTCCCAATCGAACAGCCTGGATAACAACTGCTGTTAAGAGACCAGTGTGAATGTAACAAGTGTGTGGGAACACAATACCTGAGACTGAGAAGGCATTTGTTCAAAACTGATAATGTTAAAGAGGAAGATGACTATCAACCAGACTGAACAGTAATCATAAAATTAGACACCTGAAATTAAGAAGCAGTCAGCTTGAAAATTAGTATAAAAGTAGCATGAAAACTTCTAACAGCAAGGGCACAGAGAGTTATAATGCAGCACTCATAACCTAGTTCAGCTTCAGAAGTTTCCGCGCTGTCCCTGCAGATGTGAACGCTTCCTCCCCGCTGGACACCATGAGCCTCGGCACTCCAGCTAATGGGCTGGCAGTACCAAATGCAACAAGTAGGAACCCACACCCCAGGTGTGTGCACGTGACCTCCTGAAGTGATTTCTCACCAGTGCATGGATTAGCAGGCTGCAGGAAGGTGCACAGGTACACATAACACCAGAGCACCCCCATGGGTACACACTACCCCAGAGCACATGCAAGAGGGGTGTGTGCACAGTGAACTTGTACCCTCAGGAAAGGGTGTGTGCTGGTAACCTGGAGGGGTCAGGGAGTGAATATTACTGTGTGAATGTGGATGTGTGGGATGAGAAATATTTAGGATTAATTCTTGAATGGTGCTTACAGATTTTTAGATCTATACTAACATTTTGTATGTGCCTTAGTATTGTGATTTACCTTTTGCATTGTTGATACTGATTCTGAACGTACAGTTTGCTGATTGCTGGTTACTTACATTCCACTAATAAGTCAATAAACCACTTGCCTTCTGATTTGATTTGAATTGAGCAGTTTTTCCATGCAACATGTTTCCCATCTAACAAATTATACTATGGTATTAAAACCTCTGTTCTGTGTTAAAACCTTTCTGAAAAATGAAAGCAACAAAATTACTTACGGAATATGCCTTTATTTTTGTAGCATCCTGTTCTTTTTGCTCTTCTAGCTTTTGCTTTTCCTCTTTCATATCATCTAATTCTTTCTGCCAGGTTTCCTTTTGACTAAAACAGTAATTATATATTTTCATTTAGAATGATGAAAGACTTGATTTTTAAAACTCTAACTGAAACAGTGACCTTGAAACATTGCAAACCAAGATATGTATTTTTATCTATAACGTAATTTGGAAAAGACATTATAAATTGTAGATGGATTACTGACAAACTATCCCCTCTGTTTAGGCTGCAGCTGGTTTAATGATGAAAATAATTCTTAAGTTAAACATCTTTTCTTCACATGTGTACTATAGTCAAAAGATAGAGATGCATTATTCCCCAAAAATATAAACACATGGGATTTAATCTGCTTTAAATGACATACTTGTATTTCAAATTAATTACTTTCTTGCATATGTCTTTGTAAAAGTAGGCAAAGTTTAAAACTTTGCAAATAAAAACACTTCCAATGTAACTACCTCTCTGGAAACTCCAGGTGTCCCTTTCATGGCAAGGGAGACAAAAAATCATACAATTAGCACTCACCACGCTACGAGCCTGGAAATGGGCCTTTCTTTTTGAAGAAGAATAGGCCCAGCAGATTTCAGCAGGTGCCCAATAATTTGGCTGATAGGATTTATAGCTAAATAAAATGTTTGGCAAATAATCAGTGACTGTCTCCATAACTGTTTCCTTTGAATGAAGCACTTGCGCATTCATTAGCTAAGAGAGACAACTTGCAAGCGAACAAGGCTTCTGCAGATCCTGAGAGAAAGAATATCTAAATTGATTTTGAATTATTTTTAATTAATCATACAGAACGGTATAATATCATAAGGAAAATATTACTTGCTCATCCTCTGAGAATTCCCCACAGTATTAGTAGTTGGCTTTTTCTTTAAAAGATGTCAGTTCTAATTTACCTCAGGAAAGGGAGATAATTAAACTTAGGTTTCCCATATCTAAATTGTGCATTAGAGGTCAGACTTCTAAACAAAAGGGCAAGCAATGCCTGTAATATTAACTCAATTTTTTCAATGATTTTGCAATTCTTTCCTTCTATTGCATTCATTTTATTTCAGATGCATAAAGGACATAATTTCCCATCCTAGTTTTGCTATTTCAGTGAAAACCAAACAAAACCATAAAAAGATTCTGCTTTGATTTGGCCCAAACTACTCTCCTCTATCCACTTTTATTTATTTATTTGGAAACAAAAAAGACTATAAACTGTTTATACATGTCTAATAAAGAAGTTCCTATAGACTGTATAGGATAGTTCAGGATAGCTTAAACAAATAATCAAGGCTATTTCAGAAGTCATATTTTCTCTTCAAATAAGATCTCTTGGTTTCTTCCATAATGGAAGAAAATGGAGAACAAGGAAATGCCCAGGTGAGACCGCATCTGGAATACTGTGTCCAGTTCTGAGTCCCTCAGTTCAAGAGGGACAGGGAACTGCAGGAAAGAGTCCAGCGCAGAGCCACAAAGATGATTAAGGGAATGGAGCATCTCCCTTATGAGGAAAGGCTGAGGGAGCTGGGTCTCTTTAGCTTGGAAAAGAGGAGACTGAGGGGTGACCTTATTAACGTTTATAAATAAGTGAAGGGTGAGTGTCAGGAGGATGGAGCCAGGCTCTTCTCTGTGACATCCAGTGATAGGACAAGGGGCAATGGGTTCAAGCTGGAACATAGGAGGTTCCACTTGAATATGAGAAAAAACTTCTTTACAGTGAGGGTGACAGAGCACTGGAACAGGCTGCCCAGAGAGGTTGTGGAGTCTCCTTCTCTGGAGACATTCAAAGCCCGCCTGGATGCGTTCCTGTGCGATCTGATCTAGGTGTTCCTGCTCCGGCAGAGGGATTGGACTAGATGATCTTTCAAGGTCCCTTCCAATCTCTAACACTCTGTGATTCTGTGAAATAAAATGATCTGAAAGTGAGTCTTTATGGCATGCCAAGTCAAAGAAATCTCCCCCCTCAACTCAATCTGTAACAGGTTTAGAGGAGCCTTGAATCATCACCTTATCCCTGTCCTTGGAGTATCTAATCTAGTAGTAAATGAGGTAGCATATCATAGCCTTTAATATTTTCAAAAAGCTACAGCTTTAATGCCTCAAACAGGTACAATGTTACCTGGGATATCTTAACTAATTCAAAGAACAAACAGAACATCCTAAAAGCTAGAACACCCTTATTCCAAAAGCTGTTCAGTGACTGTTCACTCCAATCCAAAGATAAAGAGGACACAACTAACAGTCTGATACCTGAAGAATCCAAATCACCGTATTAATCCCAACCAACTACAAAGTCCTGACTATCTGAAATTTTGAAGCAGACATATCTGACTGTATCTGGATAACAGTTTTCTTTTCCCCCTCAGAAAACCTGTTAGGACCCATACTTGAAAGCAAAAGAAAATTAGACTGAAGAGTCCACAATAGCCAGTTCTAGTAAAATACAGGATATCAGATGCAGAAAGCACAATGCAATCCTGATTGCATTATAAAGTATGCAATATGAAAAGAGTCCAGCAGAAAATGTTTTTGTAAGAGTTTTCTGAATCTTTGCAGGACTAAACAAAATATATGGAGTCCATATCTAAGAGCAGCAGCATTCATGACATTAACCAAAGAACTACTTCAACACAGCAGCAAATCTTGTATTCAAAATTATTAAACATTTAGATAGTCGAACCTTCATAATTCAGAAAAGAGAACAATACCTTTGATGTTCTTTATACAGCAAGCCTTGTTGATGACGAATTACTGCAAATTTTCGCTTGTAGTCCTCTACTGCATCTTCTAATTGTTTAAGTAACTGATCTCTATTTTCCAGTTCCTAATGATTATTTAAAAAAAAAATTGAAGTGATTGAAGGTGCTTCTGTCATGAACTGTGTGAACTGCAGATACGAAAAGCTTATTTTCTTTTGAAGCAACAGATGAAAAAAAGTCCAATAAACTTCATCATTCATAGTAATAGGTGTGAAATGGTGCATAACTGCATGGTGGATTACAGCCCTCAAAGTTCAAAACACCATGACACGTTGCTTGCCCACAAAGAATACTAATTGAATGTCTAACTGGAAAGCGACGTTTTCTTCTCTTGTTCCCAAATATTCTTCTACTTTATAATCATAAAGAGTTGAAAAACATTCCCTAATCAACAAAAGTAAAGTGATAAAAGACAGAGCACAATAATTTAATAACAATAAAAAGGTAAGTTGTTTTAAAGCCAATTCTCAAAGAGTCAATTCTTCTTTACTATATGCTTGTCTGCTTTGCTTCCCATGGCAATCACTGGCTTTGGTTTCAAAGTATTTATGCCTCATTTTATAAATGCTGACATATTTTTGACAAATAACGGAATGAAAATTCATATGGCAAATAAACAGAGACTTTTTTGTATTGAGAATCACTGTTGAGAGTAGGATTTGCACATGCAGATTCAGGTGTGGAATCTAGACAGCAGCAAAAGAATTTCTCAATGAAAGAGGGCAACGGCAGAAGAGTGGGCAAATATTTATATCAAAATTCAGTTTTAAAACAAAAAAATCTGAATCATTGACAAAACTTTAATTAAGCATTACCTTCCAGGGCTACAACACAGCAAAATACTTACAGCTTTAAAAAAAAAAACAGGATAGTTCAAGGAGTTTACTGGGTGTCAGAACTTCAAAATAATTTTGGAGAGTTCTCCCATGTCCATACATGGCATGGTACTAGATTTTGGAGGAAGTAGCTCTGTTACAAATGTTCTTGATATCAAGCAGTAAATGAGTTACCTGTATAAGACGTATTAAATATTCATTCAGAGAATTAATCATATTAACACTTGAAGGAGCCATTCCTTCTGGAAGATTCACTGTTTGAAAGGCAATATTGACACCTTCTGACTGACGTAATAAGCAAATTTCATTTTTCAGTTGTGCAATCTAAAGAAAAGAAACAAAAAACATAAAGAAGCAGCTCTTGTGATTCAATTAAAAAAAACCATGGAAAATATATTGGTTTCCTATGCTACATCAGTTATTATTAACAATGTAATTCACTTCCACTTATATTCTAAAGCATTCAAACACTCTGTGAAGTAACCTTTTAAAAATGCTGTGATTGAATAAATCATTAAATGCATAATACTCAAGCCAAATTTATCAAATAACTCCAGCAATCAGGGTAACTTCATGTATCTAAGGATTCACTACAGTTTTATTCCAAATTGTTTAAAACACTGAAAACACATTTCTATTCCTTAAAAATATGAAGTTTTGGAAAGAATTATTGCAGTAGCTATTTATGTCATGGTTTATTCTAACCAAATATTTGTTTTTTCATTCAAGTTCTTAAAAGCTCTCTGGTTCTCTACTCAGTACAAAAAACGCTGTTCTAGAATATGAGTTACTGGCAAATCTTTTTGCATCACTAAAGCTGTTCTAAAAGGCAAATTTAAATTTGGCTTCTTGTAAGATAATATTCCATTCCTCATGCCTGCCCTGGAAGAAGCATTCCACAGAATCAATTGTACAACTTAAAACAAGATACAGGATTTTAAAGAACGATTCATCATTTTAGAACACTTAATCTCTGTTATTTATAAAAAACAAATGCAAGACTACTGTTTTTTTGAAGAAAGAAATACGTGAGCTTTTTGGAGCACAGCTCTACCCAAAAAATAGGCATTCTTGGTGTTTACATGATAGGCTATTCCAAGAATAAAATAACATTAAGAGCAAGACTTGAACTTGAAATGGACAAATTGGTAGATCCAATACCTAAATTTAAGATAGCTACAACTACACAGTTCACATATGCTAAATTCAGTATCTTATACATTGTGTGGTTTTGTTCTAAATTATGAGAGCAGCCTCTTTTCAAGTACAAAATAAATTGTATAGAATCAATTGTATACCTTTTCATTTGCATTTGCCAACTGATTAGAGAAATTTATCGCCTCCTTCTGAGTCTGTTTCAGTTCCTGTCTTAATTCTTCATTTCGTCCTGTAAGCTGGTCAACCTGAGCTTTCAAGTGCACACTAGCATCAAAGACTCCCTCTGAATTCTTTGACTCCATTGCCTAATGCAGTAAACATTTAATTAACAAATAGAGAAAAAGTGTGGAAAAGGTTTGTTTTTCATACTAAATTGGAGCCCTCAAGTTTAGCCCACATAAAATTAGCATAAAGCATGAAATTTTAACATTTAAATATCTACTTATTAGTTTCCTGATGGTATATTTGACATAGACCGTGATTTAAATGGTTATGTTTTCCTGTAAAACCACTAATTTTTTTTGTAAGATGTTTGATGCGAACAATTTTTCTTAAACATTTCCCGCAGGTCCCATGGAGATAAAAGACATGCAAACAAACTTTTACCTAAGCTTTATGACTGTAACAATAAACTTGCTAAAGAAGTTTTATACCATCCAGACTAAGATTATTTTTAAAA
>VZTO01018588.1:2885-17346 GCA_013400615.1 Syrrhaptes paradoxus | reverse complement strand
AGAGCCAGGCCAATAAAAACGCTCAACTGAGAGAAATACTTCTGTATTCTGTTGTATATACAAAAATATTTTCTTTAAGTCAGAGAACTGAAAACAACTGTTAAAAATGTCATAGAAGTAACTTTGTAAGCATGTAGCTTAGGAGTGAAGCTTTGAATAAAACTAAAAAAAATAAAAATCAAACCAACCTTCTCCTTGACTGAGGTTACAAGATGCCATTAAATACTGAAATTGATTTTTGACAGCAGAAGCAATAAAATTCAGAGGGTAACAAATCATGATTGAAGTTGTAAGCACTGTCGAGCATTGACATTAATGATGGAAGATGATCCAAAGACTCTATTGTGAATTTAGAAGTAATGTTATTTGATTTCTTTGACCTTATTTTCTATAACATTAGCTTTAGGTTCCAGATTTAATCCAAGAGACTGTTCCATCTAAAAATGGCAATTACAGGAACCAAGTACGTGTCACTGAAAGGATTAGAGTGTGCTAATGACAGAACTACAGTTAGGAAAGCACCAACATCAAGGAGAAATATGAATAATTTGACATTAAAAACTATATAATAAAACCCCACAAAAAATAGACAGTAAATGGCCATTTAAGAGTATATGGCCTGCTTGGCTTTCAGACAAACAGAAATCCCCAGTAACAACCTACCAACAAAGCATTAGGAAAAGTTACAAAATGTTAAAACCAGAACAAAGTAGGATAGCAAAGAAATAAATTTAAAGAGTGGAAGTTGGAAAAGTGAAAGCACATGGGAAGATTTTGAAGTAATGCACAGTGCAGTATACGTTGATGCAGAGACCTCTATATAACACAGGCCACATCTATTGTCACCAAGATGCCACAAATGACGTCCACCCTATAGGTGCTACAGTATTTTATAACAAAGTACCTACTTCCAGTTCTTGACACAAGGTTCACAGGCTTTTCCTCCCTAGATGTCTCTCATTTCCTCATCGTCCTCTCACCTGCCTGCAACCATTTCCTGCATCTTTCTGCTCGGGGATTCAGATCCTTTTGGTCATACAGCCCTGCTCACCTCCTGTAGTAACAACACTCAAGTCTCTCCCTGATGTGATCCAGCAAACTGCTCTACTGCAGGATCTCCATCCCCCAGCCCATTTTTCCTACATATTGACAAACAAAATGAAAACCAATTCTCTTATTATTAGGGTCCATGTACAAATCCTGTTACATCTGGATCTCAGCAGCTGAATCATCCAGTCCAGTTAAGAATCTCCTCATTCAACAGCAATTCCATCCTGAAGCATGGGACTACAGAAAGACACCTTTCTACTCAATAATTAATTTCCCTGTGCTCAAGCAAACCCAAAATGCCCCCCTCTCTTAAAGCCTATCAGTTTGTCAAAGCAAATCCCTCATCTTTTATCTTAACGGAGAGGATCCACTAATTTCTAGCATAGTTAATACATGGCACTGAAGAGAGTTGCTGGCTGAGGCAAACTGTTTTGATTGCCTGCTACTTGTCTAAACATGAAACCAAACACATAAAACAAAACTGTTGCAGTTCTGTGTCACATTAACAACCTTGCTTCAGCTAAGAAACACCCCTGTTTTAAAGTTGAGCCATCCTTGGATGGATTAAGTAAGAAACTATTCTTCCTTCTACATGCTTGATTAAGCCTCCACTGGTGCAAACTGAAGATGGATGGACATTACTGGGTAACGATACGTGACATGAAAAAAGCCTACCTCAACTTTACTGAGTGGTCTTGACTGCAGGAGTCAGAAAATGCCATTTAAAACTTTCTTATTTTACACAGAGAATTGGATAACATGCAGTAGATGACATGATTCTGCCTTGTGATTTTTGCATTTTTTTCCTCAGAGTGAGGGCACATGCAGAAAACCACTGCACACTAAACACAGTGTGATCACAACCGAGGTTATTTGTTGGTTGAATAAAGAAAAATCTCAACATTGTTTCCCTTTTTTTCTGTCATGACACTAAGAATATTTCAATATGGGCTCTGTTCTTCAAGATCTCATGGAGACATATCCAGGTTAAGGCAGAATATCCAGCAAGTACTTCAGGTTTGGACACACAAATAACAATTGCCACAGTTAATATATTACTGAAACACTGCTGTACCTCAGAAGACTCTCCGCATATCAAAACGCGTAACAATGCCAAGATATTTTGTTCAGGAACACACGACCCTGTTCACTGGCTTCAAGTGTGGTGTGATAATGAAAGGGCTGCAGAGCTTGGCCTGCGGTCTCCAAGTCATACCGAAATCTTGGTGGGACATCCCACCCACAGGTGAAATTGGAGAGTGTCCCTCAGTGCCCTGCATTGCTGCTTACCTACATGCTGCACCAGGTTGCAGACTGTGAGAAGCCCAAGTGAGTGCCATACCAGGGATCTCCTGGGTTTAGCAGCGGCAGTGCTGTCACTGCACAATTAGGTCAACCACAAGTTACAAAGGCTTTCTTGGGGGGAGAAGGGGGAGCAGGACGGACTGTGACAGTCTGTTTGCAAGAATGTTGCCTGTGATTATCAAGAGGAAAAGAGAGAGAGTAGCTCATCAGTAAAGAATGTGAGCTTCTTGTTTAACACAAAAGAAATCTTGTTGCTTTAATCTCAATAGGCTGCAAGTAATTAGGAAAACACTGAACTTCGAGTTTAGAGGAGTCATATCTGCACTCATGCAGTTTGATATTGCATATATGTACACATTATTCATACAGAATGCCAATGATGGGGAGACAGATAAACCTCACCTGGTTTAAATGCTAATCAGCACTTTCAGAAATGAAGATTTAATTCAGTACGTGAAGACTACCATAGGTAAAATACTCACTCTGATTACTACTATGAAAGTAAACATCACTGACTTTGAATGAGATCAGAATCAGACCTAAACGTCCAAAAGATGCATATCTTACCCAGACTTACAAAATCACTGACCAAAGCCCAAGCCATCACTCCCTCTGAGTTGAACAGGCACAGGGCATATGTAAAGTCTGTAACTGTTCGTTGTGCTGTGACCTTCTGCTTTTACAACACTGTTTGTTGTTTACTGTCACATTCAATAATGACAGGAACAGTATATCCAAAAGCATTTTTAAAGAAGTAACAGTTGATTTAACCCCTACATGGGGAATAATTTGAACTTCATAATGGTTTTAGAGATGCAGAGTTCCTCTAATTCCTCTGAGTTTTTGCTAATTCTTTTCCAATTTATTTCCCCACTTGTTCCACTGCCAAAAAACTTTCTTTTCATGGACTAAAAATGTTTTGCTGTACTACAATGAAGTTATAAAAAATATGACAAAGTTCATGACATTAAAGAATATTAATTCTTACAATGATCCCCAAATTACAACATAATTATTTCACTGAGAGTACTTGAAACTTCTAGCAAGAGAAAGAAACACAGTTCTAATCATTTGTACTGGCAGTTAAAAGTTAGACCATCACAAAAGACCAATATTAGGAAAGTGTACATTTTTTCATATACTTGAAAGAAGGCTGGTGAAGAAAATGGGAAAAGAAAACATTTATTATGGCAATGATTAACAGGATTATGAAAAAGAACAACACAGGATTATCTTAAGAGTTTTCACACAGGTACAATGTGTTCTGGTTACATTTTACTCAGAGATCAAAAACCTGTACATAGAGATAGGTGTTAGAACCATTCAGTGAGCAGCTAAAGCACAAGAGAGAATGGGCAGAGTTCTCTCTATTGCCATTAAGACTGTTTTAATCCAGTATTCTTCTTAGCATACTTGAGCCTACACGCATTTTTTTTAAAATTAAAAGAGAGAGAAAAAAAATGACCACTTATACATTAACAATAGCATGGGGGGAGTGGGAAAATGGATGGAGCTCGGAGGCACTCCGTCTCTCCAAATTCCTGTAACTGCCATGCAGAAACTGAGGGTGAGGCCAGGAAATGCTGAGGTGAGGAACCATGCTCTGCAGCTCCAGCTCTCCTCCAAAATGAGGATGTAGAGCAGCTTAATGTTGGCTCAGCTCATTTAGGTCACAGAATCACAGAATAATTTAATTTGGAAAGAACCTCTGGAGGTCACCTAGTTCAACATCCTCCTCAAAGCAAGGTTAACTTCCAGCTTAAACAAGGTTGCTCAGAACCTTGAGCAGCTGGGTTTTGAAAATCTACAAGTACGGAGACTCCAGAGCCTCTCTGGGAAATCATGGGTCATTCCCTGGGCAATGTTTAATGCTTCTCCTCATAAAGAACATTTTTAAATGCCAAACTGTTTCTAGCTGTGACTTGTCACTGTTGCAGTCTTATCCTTTTGCAGTGAATCTCAGAGAAGAGTCTGGCTCACTTTTCAGATGCAAGACAGCAATCAAATTCTCCTTACCCTTCCCTTCCGCAGGCTGAAGAAACCCTGTTGCCTCAGCACCTCCATGTACATCTTAAAGGCCTTCTGACAGACTCTACTGCCTCTGCTCTTGTTTGTCAGCATCTTGTTCCACAGAACTCAAAACTGAACCCATTTTTGGACAATGGACACAGATGTGCCCTAATGGCAGCCAACTAAAGGGGAGTAATCATTTCCCTTGATCTGCTGGGTATGCTCTCGCTAGTGCAACCCAGCCTGTGGTTAGTGCTTCATCACTGTAAGGGCATGTTGCTGACTCATGCGGTCCTGCATGTGACTCCCAGTTCTCACATAATGAAATATTTTCCGTCTCCTTCCTAGTCTTATGCCCCACACTCATGTTTTCCAACAGGTTATTTAATTGCAGTCATTCTTGCTGCACAAAACCCGTAAACAGAAGTAAATCCATTCCTTTACATGCTAGCTAATAACAAAAATTAAAAGACTCACAAAGGACATGTCTCACCAGATGTATCATCAGAAGTGTACATATGGAGTATATTAGATACACCCTGTGAATCTTAAGCATTTCCAGAGTTGATCCCAAGCTAATCACAGTTAACTTAGCTACCCAGATCTGCTCTCCTGTGGTTGAAAAATAAATGCAATGTGAATTCATTTAACCTGCCTTACCACCTTGAGGTAGTTAAGCATTTCCCTTGAGGTTAAACCTGTCTGCTGTTAGTTGATATTGGAACACAAAGGTATTGTAACTTCTGCAAAAGCTTTTTTGGCAATGGTGTTTCCTACACCAAAGGCAATACAAGACAGGATCAAGCCAGTGAGCGGGAACTGAAGAGTATTCCAGTCCCTCTGTTGTTTTTTCCATGTACAAGCGGTCTGTGAAGGTCTGTGCACTAGTTTTTCCTTTCAAACCTGTGCTGAAAATTATTGTGAAGTCTCTCCCTCAAAACAACACTAGCTAAGATTGTCTGCTGGCTCTTCAAAGACTCAGAGGAAACTACTACTCCAAGTAAATATCTGCTACCCTCACCTTTATTTTTACCACCAAGCAAAGACAAATTTCTGAACTAATGCAATACAGATCTTCAGACAGTGGAAAATTAACATATTGCACTTATTATGCCCCCTTCTTGCCCACAATTCTTTCTTCAATGACTAAAAAAGCCTCTCTGGCCTCTGCAAAGCCCATTTGACCTAGAATGCTGCTGCTACTGCTAAACTGCTTTTTAATCCTCTCCTTTTTGGCACTCTTTTGAACCTACTAGTTCCTTCTTTTTATAAAAGTCTTCTTTGGATGCTCTGACAACTCTACACCGTAGCCAGTAACCAGTCTTCCTCATTCGAAGGGATCAGATGTCGCAAAAGCAACATGAAGGCAGAAATACTCTTTGACAGGAAAAGGATCATGTGTCAAAGTAGATCTTTTCTTGATTAACTGCAAAACATTTCCACTTGGCTCAGAGGACAGATTTTTAAAAACGAGTCAGTAGTGTGACTTGTTCTTTTCCTTTTATACACAATAAAGTATGATGGGAGACTTTCACAGTGGTTCCTAGTGTTCACTATACGAGGTTAACAGCAAGCTAGAAAGACCCACAAGATGCTTTTCTGGCTCTAGTTAGTCCTCTACTTTAGGTGTGAGGAGAGGGGCAGTGTGCCTAATCCATGCAGTTCAAAAGAACTATGAACAAGCAGACAATGTAAGTTAGAGGAGCAGGATAACATGGAAGTATATTTAAGAGCATATAACAGATAGCTTCAGACTTGCACATCATAAATCACCATGTGTAACACTGGTAACATGATGTGATCGATAACAGGGATCTTTGGAGGCCTTTGCGGGAAAGGAAAATCTAGATCTAAAACCAGAGACTGCCCAACATAATGAGCCTCGTGAAGAAATAATCCCTTTCCACATTCTGCATTAGTCTTAAGTGATAGATTTTGGCAATCCGCATGCTTTACAGAGATGGTCGGCTTCCATTCAAGCACACTGCGGAATCTAAACGAATGGACTGTGAAGGTGATTTTCATGAGCCACCTTAGGGAACACACTCTATAAAATTGCCTGAAAAGCCTATGTGGTGTAATGATTAAAACCAGAAATGATTAGTGCACCTATGCAATAAAACAATGTTTTATTATGTGATTTTTTAAGACAACAGAAAAAAGGCCATTTGCTCAAACTTTTCTTTTTAAAATTAACCATCTTTTCCCCTCGTACACTCTGTTCTATCAATTCATTCTATACCTTAGTTTCTCTGTTAACAATTCCATAAAATCTCTACTACAGTTTCATATTTCTAGCATAATCCAGAGGAGAAAAGCATAAAAACTTTTACATTGTAATTATACTTTCCTTCCCCAGAGACCAGCTGCCAGCAAACTCAGCAAAGAGGAGACAAAAAACCCAATTTCCTTTTAAACACACATACACATACATACACACGCACTTGGGGGATTTAAGAGCTCTTTCTGTAGTACAGAGACACCATTCTACTCACAGTTGTCTATTTATTTCTGATTAGAATGATTTAAAAGTTAGGAAGTATGTAAGAGAATCAGGTCAATCTGTAATAAGCTATCTATTACTGAAACCATTAGGTATTACACATGTAAAAATAAAACATTTTGAACAGTTGCTTTTTATTTATGGGGACAAAGTATACTTGCTTTGGGCACATAAGGGCTTCTGTTGAGAAGTGCTGCACAAATGAGAAAAAATACTTTTAGTATGTTCCTAATAATGCAGACTTACTAGGCAATAATGGCAACAAATACTGGTTTTGCTCAACATCAAAAGCTAAAAGTGAAGTCCAGCCTGGAATGGTGGTTAACAAAATGGGATTTCAGCACTCTTGCAGATTTTTTTCTTATCCATCCTCACAGCACCTCAGTCCATTCAGATCTGTGATGTTGCCCTTCAGTTCCCTCATCAGTGCATCCATCATTTTCCCTTACATCACCTTCTCTCTCTGCATAGAATAGTATCTATAGTGTCATCTGAAGTCAGACAGAGACCTGAGAAAATCAGTTTCATGCACAAACCACCTGTCTAATTTACAATTAGGACAGCACAAAATAATTTAATTGGCCAAAACATGCTTCAGCCAAACCACCAATAACATAAATGCCTTCACAGAAGATTTTCACCTGCTAGCTCCAAATACAGATACGAAAACATTTTCCTACACTTGTGTGCTATAAAGACACAAAGCTCTACTCTGACCTCTTTTGATATACATTAACTGACTCCTTTTGGACCTCCTGATCAGTGGAATACCTGCTTTCCCCTGCAAAGTTCAAACAACAACAGGCTTTTCGACATACTTTTGCTAGTCGTTTACATTAGCAATTGTATTTCTAGAAATATTTTAACCTAGAAAAACATACTTCTTTTCCAAGTTTAGTTATTATACATTTTACTGCACATTCACACTCGATTACTCTGCTCAATTTTCTCATAGCTATTAAGACGTCTAGTTATATCAACAGAAGTATCTACCTGAAGAGACACTGCTTGGAGTACCTGAACACTTCTCATCACTAAGACATTCAGCCTTCTGAAAATGT
Organism: Syrrhaptes paradoxus; assembly: GCA_013400615.1. Classification (NCBI taxonomy): domain Eukaryota; kingdom Metazoa; phylum Chordata; class Aves; order Pterocliformes; family Pteroclidae; genus Syrrhaptes; species Syrrhaptes paradoxus. Next base: position 9,417 of record VZTO01018588.1, on the reverse strand, counting down.
CCAGTGAAAAAAGAATTATTCTTGTAGTGAACAAAACTGAGGACTAGAGTATGCCAAGTACCTCCCTGAAGATCTTGTGTGATACCCTTCACAGGGGCACTGTACCATTTTCAAAGGACATTTCCTAGGCACTCTGAAAACCAGATTTGTGTGCTGGGATGAGGGCAAATGGAGGGTGGTGAGTCCAGGACAGTGCCTGCCAAGTGCACTCACCACCTAAAACACTGCCAGGCACCCTGAGGCTATGCTAGCAGCAAAGAGCCGCAGACACGCTGCAGAAGACCATAAAGACAATTGGTTGTACAGAAGGATAGCAAGAGACAGACTTCTTTTCCAGTAACACAGACATAGCCAAGAAATCACTGCATGGGGCAAGAATCAAATACACGAACTCCACTTCAGGCTCTAGCCATGAGGTTATGTTTTTCAGCAGTGCACAGTGAATCTCTCTCTGGAAGCCTAGTAAGGAGGGGAATATTGGACAGGTGGAGAACAAAGTGCTCACAGAAGCGCTCTGCTGTCATGCCACCACTCCTCTTTGACAGCAGATGGACTAGATCAGATTATTTCAGACGTAAACAGAGATGTGAATACTTAAGTCAAACCTGAATTTGGCCCGCTCTTTCATAGTCCTCTGGTGAAGTCAATTATCTCATCAATCGTACTTTGCCTTGGGGCTCTCCTTCCCTATTAACTTGAAACACCAGGAGGAAGAAATGCAAACGTGCAAGAGTGGTAACTGGATTTACTCTCTGTACTGATTTGTGGATAGTGAAATGTTAATAGCAGTGTCATCTCTGGTGCTACAGTGAACAGCAGCCTGATGCAAGAAATGGGTCATCATCTGAACACCCACCTGGAATAAATCTTCCCCTTTCATATTAGTATCAGATTCTGCTTCCACATCAGCAGTTGAGTTTTGACACCAACTTCAGTGCGAGCAGGATGGGACCACTCACTGATTAAAATGCAAAGCTGCAGATATCTCCTGCATGCGATGAACCCCCACAGGGAAAATTTGTCTGCATTTTTATTCATGTGAGGCATTTTAAGGCTTTCATTTACACAGTTCATTCAATAACAATGTGCATGCTTTATAATGGGGTACCTGATTAAGCATGCTTAAGTGCTTTGCTGGAGCAGGGCCATTTCTAGAGTTTGAAGGTTCACTATGATCACACCCACAAAATAGATAAGCTAGTTTGGGGAATTTTTCACCTGAGTTAATGGGCTTAATTAGGATCAGCATAAAAGGTCATTATGCCTACAGGAAATTTGGAAATGTCTTTCAATTTCTTTCTTTTTAGCCTCAGTTCCTACAGAAATTAAGGTGAGAAGGTCACACTGTTCTAGGTTTATAAGTCTGTCTATGAAACTCTCCAGTAACTTTTAAACTGGCTGCCAACTTCTCCTGAATTAGTCAGGAAGGATAACACTCTTAAGTTCAGTTCCAAAAGTTTTGTGAAGAAGTAGAAGGAGAGAGCAAGGAAACTTTCTTCATACATGTGCTGACATAAAAGCTCATTCGCTGTTATCTACAAGGGATACCTGAGGGAAGGATGCTATGAACAATAGCAAAGATTCAACTCAGTGTGCTGGTTTTTAGATTAAAAAAAAATAGGGGGAAAAAAAGGGAAAAATTCCCAAATCCTAACATCCATTTTGGTTTTGAAAAGCAAGAAGGTGAAACTTCTGGGACTTTATTCTCCATGTATTTTTTCCTTTTTTTTATCCACTGTTATCTCTTTCTTACTCCCTTTCTTTCCCCTTCTTATCCCTAACTAAAAAATAAAACTGGAAAAAAAAAAAGCACCTCTTTTAAACTCCAGAGAAACAGTTAATATTTTTTCCTAAAAACACCACACAAGGATGGAAAATTTGGGGATTTTTTTGGCAGGTGTGAGTGGCCACTGTTCCACTTTGCACAATACAGTTTGTACAGTAACGCTCAAACTTCATCTTCATTCTCCTCACTGCTCATAACTTCATCAGGAGATTATAAAACTCTCCTCTCACCTTAGATTGGCCCCTATCAGGCCAACGCAGAATCAAGCTGGTGGTTTGTTATTGCTCTTCACATTACAGCATGTAAGTTTAAAGACTTCTGTCTCCATCACTTTCAATCTGCTGATTTTTTTGGAGGCACTAATTTAACTCAGTGGAAAAACTGCAAGGAGTTTCCCTGTGCAAGGACTCTTTGTGTAAAAAAATGCAATCGATACATTGCCAAAGCCTTGTATTATGAACAGTGGCATGTATTTAATGTACCCTGGAAGTGAAGAAAGGCCTTTTTAGTACGATCTGTGTCCTTTGTAAGAGGAGACTGAAGACAAATGATTTTATTTGAGGGACATCTGAATCCCACTGATTAGCTTGATGAATACTGCACAGGAAAGCTGCCAGGTACAGAGGAAGCTGGGCATGTCCACAAGGGAGTGGAGCAAACAAGAAAATTACAGTATATGCTTTTTTTTTTTTTAACCAAATGTTTTCACTTGGAAAACTTGGACACTCAAACCTCTAAGTTTCTTTAACTGACTGGTCAGTTAATCAGCAGATTGTTCTCATTTTCTAAAGGCAAGCAGAAAAGGGTTTTAAAAGTAAAAAAAATGTATTTTTAAATTATATATAATCAATAAAATGTTCACATGCATTGTGTTTAATTGAAATAAGACTTCTTCTTGAAAAAAAACCAAACCAACTCTCCTCTCTTGGCGGAGAAAGCAGGGTAAGTTTTACTTGGTAAAAAAGAATCCTGTCACTCCTGAGAAGTGATTTAAAATGTCTGAGACTGTTAGTACCCAAAAAACCCTTAGCAGTCCACTCTGAGGTTTTTTTGTATAGTAAGTCAAGTAGATGAGTCTGTTAGCTACCAAAACGGTCTACCTCTTATGAGGAAATATCAGGTAAAGAAAGCTCTCATGTTGAACTTTAAGCTGGTAGATTAGTATTTCTTACAGTCTCTGTAATTCTTACGTAATTCTTCATAAATCTTGTAATTTAAGAATTATAAGAATTCTTATATTCTTACATTCAAGTCTTTACTGTCTCACCTATAGACACACCTTATAAATAGAGCTGGTTGCATGTTTTCACTTAGTTACGAAAAAAATATTGAAAATATTTCTCCATTAATTTTCACATTTTCAAACTGAAAAAAAATATTTTCCCATTAAATTTTTAACTTCTTGTCAAGTGAAAAAATGGAGGAAAAAAACAGTCATGAAAGAGAAGAAAAAGCGAACCTACATGCTTCAAACATCGGATATCAATTTTATTAGATGCTTGAGGTGAAAACATTAGTTGTTCTGTTTGTTTGCTCTAACAAGTATGTAAATACTCCTCTAACAGTCCTTCACTGTTTATGGGAGGTCACCATATATTTACCAACTTTATTTTCACCTTGTAATCAGAATAGTCTTAAAAGAAAAAAAAATTAGTCAGTCATAGTCTTCCTTTCTCATTTTTTCCTCAGTCTTCTTTTGTTTTACATCTTTGTCTTCCATTACACCCTACCTTTGCTTATGGTACAGTAGGTTGGAAAGTAATTCTTTTATCCATGCCAGGAACCAATTACAGAATCCACAAAAGGAGCTGACAAAAGAGACTCTGTCTCTGCTCTCAGCCTTTTGCTCCCTCAGGCCCTAGAACTCAGAAGTGAATGCGCATGGCCAGAATTCTCAATTTCTTGGAAGAAAGCAGGCAGGCATTTTAGTCAGTTTACTGACTTAGAAGTGGTAACAGAAAAAGCTGAGTAAAAGTATCTCTAAGGATGGACAAGCACTTTGGTATGGGTATTGTTACCTACCTGGAACAGAGAATACACAAAATTTCAACAGTTTGCTTTCTGTACCTCTCTGTGTGTTGCCTGCATTTCAATCAGTAGAATCGTGCACTACAAATTTCAATGCCATTTCAAATACCAGCATTCCAGTTTGAGTTGGCCCACACATAATGTGCAAATCAAGCATAACTTCAAATTCATACCCTCGATTAACGTTCTCACAAACACACGCTCACACCATGTGCATGTACTCGGTTGGACACACACATTTAGTCCAGCTTGTTACTGATAAAGCTTAAGTGTCTTTACTTGTATGGGTGTGACGATTTCTTCATATTCCACTGCTCAAGTACAACAGAGTACATTTAAGATGCCACTCAGTTATTAAAGGTATGGCTCACAGAGTTAAACTGCTCTTATTTTGACTAAGAAATAGGAAAGCAGGGAATTTGGTTTTACTTAGAACAAACATTCACAGTTTATCCACAGACCACTTGGATTGCAGAGCTGGGCTGCAAGGGAATTAGAAGAGAAATGTCTTTACACTTAGTCAAGATGGGAAATCTGAAGCTAAGGCTTATTCCACACTCTATGAAATAGGTAAATAACCAGTTAAAAACCTAAATAACAGGAAATGAGTCTAGAAAGACTATTTGATTCACTGGAATCCAGTCCCACACTTAATGTAAGGAGAAAATATTTTGTTATATTCAAAGGGATTGTGCTCCCTTACAATAGGATTGACTTCTGGCTCAAACTCTGCAAAATCACAGGTATTATTTCCAATCCTGTGGCAGGCAGCAGAGTGAATACGCAAGGGAGGACAAAATGTTCCCTTTCAAACTACTTTTACCCAGGACTGAGATCCCTTCTTCAGAATTTTGTCAAGGCATAAGAAAATGAAGCAGATCTGGTGACCTAAATTTACAATTTTCTTGTTAGTACTGAATGGGAAAAAAATATCTTTCATGTTATAAGGAAAATTCCAGTGATATGAAGGACTCTGTAGCTGATACCTATCCAGTATATTATCAAATTCCAGAGTAGTTCATTCTTGCTACTTGGCTTGATCCTTTCAACAGTCACTTACCACTTGAAGTTAAAGCATCACAGAAGAATTCACAGTAAACAAGGAACAAAGCAGCTGATTCTTGCATAGAAAAATACAAGATCACCTTCCCCCTTCTCTGCCTCAGCAAAGATCAGCAGAGTTTATTATGTGTAAGCTCTTCTCCATAAACAAAAAATTAATTATGTCTCTTTTTGTTCTGTCAACTTCTTATGAATTTTAACAGCGGACTTGTCTAGCCATACAGGTGTTATACAGAAGCCCATGTGCACACTACACATGAGATATCTGAATAAGAAGTGTGTAAACAGTGACAGCAAGTTTGTCCTACTGTCCTTGAGGGAGGAGTTCATAGCTCTGCAATGACATTAGAACACAACATGGCTGTAATTTTGGAGGGATGGAATAAGTTACATTCTGTCTTCTAAAATAACATGTATTTTAGTATGGAAAGTTAAATGGTACCTACTGCATGTACTAAATATATATTGAGAGTCATGGTAGGGACTGGAAGCCAAGTTCGGAAGACAGAACGGCTGTCTTATATACACACACATGGTCCAGCTCTCACAAAGAGGCACTTTTATACTGGGATTGAACAATAAAGAGGGCTTAAAGTGGCTGTTAACATAAATGATGAGTGTATGAGAATCATGACCACAGAGTTTACTTACAAATGCAGAATGCAGGGACAGATGATGGGCATATGATAGATGGCCATATGTTTAATAAATAAATGCATCATGGGCCATCACACAATTTGGACTGAATCATTTTTCTACCAATCACTCTCCCTTGGCACTTATTTGAGCACTCTAGATGCCATGGACTGCTTTAAATATTTCCAGTTAAAAATGAACAAAAAGAGGAATATTTCCTTTTTCTATTCATATATTTAGAATATTCTCTCCGTATTCTGCCTGCCTGGAGAAAGTTTCATTTCTGGACCAGTAGCACATTTTGTAAAGATAAAAATGGAATGAGTTCAAAATTTGATATTTTACAGCACTGTAACTAGAAAAGAAAAAAAATCCAGCTGCTCAGTGAGAAAGACAACATTCATTTCAATCCTCAAAGATTTCAATCCTAAGGAAAAAAAAAGAAAGCATTACATGTAGAAAAGACATTTAAGGACATTTGGAGAGTCTCTGAATCCCACATTTTAGTCTCTGAATGACAAATTGCTAGTAATGAAGTCTTTTGTCTGTGAAAGTGGATGGATACTAAAACAATCTGCTCATGCTTTTTAAATGCTAAAACTCAAGCTGGTAAATATTTCTAGCAGAACATATCTTTTTATATTGTCATCAAACCGGACCTATTCCTATGCATTTCTTCTTTAGCAGATATACCAGCTATATGCACTGATTTCCACACCTTGAACACAGCTGCCATAAATATACAGGCAATATCTATGCAATATAATAGCTAACCCAACATGCTACCACCCTTTACAAGAATGCCCAGAGTAAAAATTTGAGCTTAGATCTGGAAGATGCAATCACAGTAGCATCACCTGCACATCTGTTTCTATCTTAATTTTCCTATTTGTGATGAAACTGATTTTAAAAGACCTAGAAAAATTATTTCTTTTTTTTTAGTTATTGAACAAAGAAACTCAGTAAACTAGGCTTAATTTTATGGCGTTCTTAAAGAACTGAAAATCTTTGTATAAGTGT
>VZTO01018587.1:23948-49867 GCA_013400615.1 Syrrhaptes paradoxus | reverse complement strand
GACGATTAAAGCATGAAGGATAAAGAGAAGCCAAAAGTGAAGTGTTTTGAATTACCATTCTCTGCTCAAAAAGCTCTCGGCAAATTGCCCAAATAGACATTCCCAGATGAAGCCTCTTGCATCTGTTTCGTGGCAGGTAATCTTTTGGAAAAAATGTGTTCTTTTAATGAACATGGTAATTATTTCATATCAATTTCAATGGCAACTTTCTTAAGGGCAGGAAAAATTAGCTGTCTGCTTTGGATGGTTTGACCTGCTAGCTATTTCTTGAAAGCTTTTGCGATTTTACTAGCTTACATGAAAAGAACTCATGGCTTACCTTTTGCCAGGCCTGAGTGGAAAACATAGATCAGAAAATTTTGGCATGAATACAAAATAGTCTGCTTTGTCAAAAACATGTAGAGATTTAGTGCTTTGCCCTCCAATAAAACAAGGCATGAAACATTTGTTTTGAAAATCCAAACATTTTCTCTATGAAATGCTACTGAAGTTGTAGTAAAGGTGCCTCCTGCTCCCCTGTTCTCACTTTAGACTGAGTTTCCTACAGGAATGACGTCTCATACAATGCATCATGATCTCTGATTTGGTGGGAGCTGGCAATGCCTCACGTCAGTTGCATCATCTTAGTGGAAAATGGGAAATGGGTCCATCTGAGCCAAGCCTAGAGGACTAATGTAGAGCATGGGCTCCTGAACTACATCTACCTCAACTTACCACATAGATGTTTTGGAGCTGAAAAAATCTGTTGTCATTTAAAATCTTTGGAATACTGATACTTTCCCTTCTCCTCCTATTCAGAAAACATGAAGCACAAGATGGTATGCTGAGTTTTGGAAATAAAATTTTTCATTGAAAAACTGTCAAGAAAAGCCCTACATCTCATTCTTTTGAAGCTTTATATTTACTAACAACACCACAAGTGGTTATAAGAGCCACTGTTGCAACAGAAAAAGCCAGGGAAAAGATAAGCTGCCTACTAGACACAAATTCCACAGCAGGCAAAACTTAAATTTTCAAGCCATCCCTAAACATTATAGGTGGTACCTGGGGTACAAGAGTGATGGACCTGGTAAGATGATTTGGCAGAACAAGAGACAGGCTGCAGAGCCAGCCTGTTCTGTGCTAAGGGGTTAAAGAGAAGGCCTCGGCCTCCAGTGTTGTCAGCTTAGTGATTGTAAAATATCTTTAATGCACTTCACATCTTTCTTTAAAGCGGCAGATGAGTGTGAAATGTGGCAGAGAGGAGTTTTCAACTAGTCAGCTCCTTTGAATAACAACTATCTTCCTTCCAAAATTTAAATCTTGTTCCCTTTACTCCTCTGATTCATTCTCTCAGCCTTTGCGTCATTTATTTTTCCTCTCTGGCTTCTAGAAACAGTCATTCAAATGAATGATGAACAGGGGAAAAAATGTGGTAACTTAACTTTATCTACTTGCAGTTGTTGCTTCAGCTGCCTTCAGTCAACAGTTTCACTGAGATCGTGATGGAGAAAGGACCTTATGGCATGTCCTGCTGAGCAGAGTAACTGCAGAACAGCTCAGGCTTTGCCACGGAGACAGTGATGGGGAAGAGTACATCTGATGAAACTTACTCAAAATCAAGTGAAAAAGTTGTAGGAAAGCAATTAATTATGTGAAAGATAGAGCTAATTCTATGCTGGAACAGTCTGGAACAACATACTGTAATCTGTTGTGTGTCAGCTGAATTACAGCCTATCTCCATCAGGAACTTGTATTGGAAATACCTTTTTCAATACAAAGTGCTCTTTGGTGAGGGCCATCTTCCAGCTAAGGCACTGAGTCCCTTAAGGTGGAAGCTCTATTTTACAGAAAATGTCTCTTGGAAATGTTCTTGTGAGCTGATATGCCTCCTGTTTTCCTAAATGTTGAGAAGAACAGAAATGAGATGATTCAGACTTTAGCACTGGGTCATTGAGAGCCCCACTGCCTGGTATCATAGGCACCATATTAAATAATCCTCTTCATGAACCTCTCAAGACAAATCTTGTAACATCTAGGTTTCCTGTCCTCCCTAGTTTTACTGGTTCCAGGCTTCCCTGCTCCTGATTTTTGATCTACATTGACTTTCTATGCATTACTTTCCTGTTATTAAGTTAGGTTCCAGAGAACCCCATGGGAAGAAGAAACTAGTTGCCGAATTTGACTTTATGTTAGATTGTTAGCAGGACATTAGTGAAAGATAGACATGTTGGACCACCTTCTTCTAAGGAGCATGACTACCATTTGGCCTGGATACCTGAGCAAGATATAAAAGGCAGTGGCTTCTTCACTTGTTGTAGTCTACTTTCATGCCATATTTAATGAAGGAGGTGCTTTCTAAACTGGTGTTCAGGACCAAGTCTTGGCATATTAGGAACTTGGAGAATCACCAGATCAAAACTTGGGAGCTAATCTTGATTTCATAAAATTACTTTTTTTCTTCTTTCCTCTACCTCTAAGGTGTTTTTTCTCTTTAGCATACTGTGATTGCAAATATTGCTTTTTCCTTATTACTTTTCACCTATCCACAATTCAAGATTTATTGCCAGGGCAGGACTTTAATTCTCCCTGTTCCCCATTATTTATGAGGATTGCAAGTAGCAGATATCTCAGTGTTTTCTGTCCCCTCACCAAGCTCATTGCTCTCTTGTAACACAGCTGACTTTCAAGGCTGAGGAAGCTGTCTCAGTACTGGTTTAAAATCTTACCCCTTGTCACTGCACCACTTAAACAGGAGAGCTTGCAAACCAGGTGAGACCCAAAACACTTCACATGTGATGTCTGCTGTAAGCAACAAGGTTTCAACAGGATCTTTAGAAATCAGCTGTCTAGTCCCAGCTGTTCTGTTACCCCACAAATGAAATATGGTGTTGTAACATGCAATGAATTAAAGAAAAGATTAGTTTTGCAGACAGAAAAGTGATCCAGCCTACAAAAGGATTTATGCCCTGAGGAATTGTTTCCAACATCAGCAACAGACTGAGGGAAGAGACCTGTATCAATGCTTTATCTGTGCCTCAGCTTTCTACTGATATTTCAGAATCACAACTTAACTCATCTGAAAAGGAAAAGAAAAAATATCTTTTTTTTTAGTTTTCCAAAGTGACCCTTCTACTGCTCTTTTAATGGATAGGCTTATAATAATAGCATCATTTATTCTTACTGCAAGTTAAAGATGAAGCAATACATTAAAGTGACAGACTTCACAGTATCATTTGAACTAATGAGTGTAAGTCTGGTCAGAAAGAAGAGCAGGGAAAGAGAGGCCCTTTTCCCTAAGAGGCCCTTTGTGGCAGTTCAGCTGCCACTCTCTGCTTGGAGTATGTTAACGCAGAGAGATCAGTCCAAAAGTGCCTGTGGACAAAAGTGAAATCCAACCAAAAGGGCTGAGCAAGTTCATGCCATGACCTATTTCCCAGGCTGAGTTGTCACAGTATGGGGAGGCAAGGGCCCTGCAGATACCACTCTTTAAGCTCTAAGGAGCAAAAGTTCAGCAGACTGCCCTGGGGTGGAAACTTTGCTCTAGACGATCTGTATTTTCTTCTAGCTGAGCCCCAAAATCCTTCTGGAGGAATTACATCAAGGGCATCATGTATGAAAAGCCACATGCTGTGCCTACGTACAATACCCTGATAGCACAGGCACAGAGTCCCAGAGTACAGCTATAACTGACACATGATGGACAAAGATCTGCACAAAGAAGTGCCTGTACTTGTGCTTCTGAGTCTTTATTAGGTTCCCAAAATAAATGTCTGCTTTTTTTCAAGAGTTCACCACCGGAGAGATCCCATTCTGAGCCTCATTCTTAAGTATGGTTACCATTAAGCAGGATATTCAGCTCCCATACTGGGAAGCCCAGATTAGCATAACCACATGCAAATTTTCACACAACACAGAAAAGAACCAATTTCAGAGCATGAAGTTAGTCTTTTAATAGCTTTTTTTGATCCTCATATTAAAAATCAAGTTACCTCTGTGAGCAGTAGGGCTAACGAAGACTGGGTTTACATTGATTTGTGTCTCGTGACTGGACTTCCAGGAATTTAACAAGATGAAAGCTCCAGCTGAAGCCTTTGTTGCCCTGGAGGGCATGGATAAGGGTGTGCTCCTGTGCATGAGGCTCACGTGGCAGATTTGTTCATAGGGGATAATGAAAATATCTTTTTGGTCATCTATTTTTGTGGAGCTTGCAGGAATATAACATAATTGAGGCCTCTTTTTTTTCAAAGTTGGATGCATTTAGAGAAAATGGCCCTGAATTTTTTTTAAATGAATGGACAGAGTAATCAGAGCGATTTCTTCTATTCAAGAAAGCAGGCCAAAGATTGATGCAAGTTTATTTGCAAGTTAATACTGGACAAATAGGAATAGTAATTGTCAAGTATCTGTAATTGCAATACATTACTCCATTTAGTTTGACTGTAGAAATGTCTCTATTACATAAAAGGATAGATACCTTCTTCTCTGCTCCAGTCACCAGCCTATATACATTTTTTTCAGTGGCTGTATATTGGAAGGCTCCTCATGCAGATTGCACAATTAAGAGAGGTCATAAAGACTGAAATGCTCTAGCCAGGAGCATTAAGTTGCATAAAAAACAATTTAAATGTTCTCTTTTCCCTCCGTGTTTTCTAACAGAAACTGGTACTATGCATATAATTTCTCACACTTTGTCACCGGCACTGCCTATGTGAACCCAGCATCCTGGGACTCTTTGCTAGTGCCTGAAACAGCCTCTTGCCGCAACACTGTGACCCGTGTTACTGTGACAATTCTTTCATTGATTTTCCAGCTTGTTCATGCAAATTCTGCTTGGATAATTAAAAAGACAATCCAAAGTTTATGTTAATAGCCTTTCTGAACAGCTATGCTTTTAAGCTTCCCCAGTTGACAAACAGTAAACAGGAGTCCAAAGTAGTAACAAGCTTCTGGAGCCCACTCTGTAATTCTGAAGTCTTTTTTCATAACACCAAACATGCTCAAAGAACCTTCAATTACAATATATAGTGCAATAAATTATAGCTTATGTCTACTTATACAAATATAGAACATAAAGTGAAAACTCCTCATATGTTTGATTTTTACTAATTGAAGCAAAAGCACCTGCCTGTTTTGTTATCTCTTTCTGCACCTCACTCCTGTTGTCTGCTTACATCTTCTCAGAAACTTTGGCTTTGTATCACTGGAGACTGCACTGTCTCTGTGCTGCCCATTCATACAGGACCTAGAATCATGAGGCATTTACCAGGACCTCCAGCTGCTACCACAATATAAGTAATTTTGTCAGCCTAATGTTTTATTTATCTGCACTTAATATTCTTATTTAAAGGGGAGAGAATGTGGGAATATTAATGGAAAATTTGGGGGCAGGGAGCTGAGATGAGTTATTAAAAGTTTCACCACTTGAGCTTTTAAGCTTCTCTGTCTGAAGCTGCTCAGATTGATGTGAATGCATCCATATCTCTCATGCAAATTGTCCCAGAGGCAGCTATTTTGGGCAGAGCATATATTCATTGTGGTGTCACAAAAGGTCGATTAGGTCTGCTGAAGTTCCTGGTTGATGCTGATTGACTGTGAGTGACATTTAAGTCTTTCAAACTTCATTATCTAACCCATTCTCTGCAGGCTGAACATGGATGTGTGCCTTACACAACCTCACAACAGACACCCTGAGTTGCAGATGTAGGACCTTTTTAATTATCTGTGGGTGGGGAAGGAAAGAAACTCATTATTTTCTTTTTGTGCCAAGGGGAGGTCTTTTCAGCCTGCTTCAGGAAGTAACAGAAAACCCAGTGAGATGAATGAGTAGGACTCTGCTCCCATAGCACAGAAAATTGAACTGATTTTCCTCAAACATTCTCACAAAAAAACACCTAACAATGAAGTGGAAAAACATCTTCACGTGAAAATCCAGCTTGTCATGGAAAGTGCTAACCAAGTGAAAAAAGAGGGGTGAAATGGAAACTCTTGCAAATCCTGAAGCCTGGTGTTTGACTTCATGTGAACCCTGTAATTCCTGCCCAGTGGTGCCATCTACTCCAGTGCTATGTATCTTTACTTTGCTAAACTATTTTGCAAAACTACCAAATTTCACTTCATCTTGATGAAAAGAAGAAACTTAATTTTTACCATTGAGACATAGTTTTGCAAAGAAAAGTGATGGTTTGCTTGAAAACTGCATGTTTTGGAAAAAGAGTTCTGAAGAAATGTGACAATGCTGCAGCCCAATGCATAGACACACAAACATACATAGGTGTAGGAGTGAAGGGAAGGGAACACTAATGTTTGCTCTTCACTTTCTGTGTAGATTTCTCCAGTTAAACTCTCAGACTTGGCAGGATTGCTGGGTCTAGCAACTGAGTGATTTGGATAGAAATTTACTTTCTGTGGAGATGCTTGAAGATCCAGGTGAAAAGGCTTCCAGCAATGAATGCACTGAAAGTGGATGAAGGGAGACCAAATCCTTTCTCCCAAACTTCCCACACACTTCTTTTGTGTGAGCAATGTGGCCACCTGTGGCTGTGTAATTTCCAATATCTCAAATAATGCCTAGAATGATAAGCACCTATTGATTCTGATAATTGGCAACTTTTGGCAGACATTTAAGAGATTTTTAAACAACTCTTAATCCCTCACAGCTGTGACTGAATATAGACCAAAAGAATTGGCATTCCCTCTGCATCCTTTCACTTTAAATATAATCATTTGGTGGCAGTGATCGTGTACATTGTCTTTAACAGTGGAGGAAATTAGTTTCAGTTTAACAAAGTGATTGCATCTTGGCTGTCAGAGATGGCTATTGCAAATGCTATTCAACACATTCCCCAGCCCCTGGGCCCAGAACAGCAGCACCATAAGCAGCAGAACACCACTCCACACACTGCATCTGTGACTGTCCCTTTGGACTGTTAAAAGGCAGTTTTGGCTTAATGACTCAGGAAACACTTCTAAGAGTGTTCCTTCTCACTTTGTCTGGCACTATGTGTGTGCGAAACGAGACACTGCTGTGGGAATTCGTTGTGGAGCATGATCTGGGAAATACAGGTAACAGCATGTTTCACCTGAGGTCTGTCATATGCCCCCAGTGTTTTATCTCTACTGTTAACAGAGCCCCCTTCCCTTTTTCTGTTTGCAAAGCTTCCCTGCTTTGGGCTTTTTAAGTACCTGCTCTGCTGTAAGAGTGCATTTATTTGCTTTCTTGAGTTAGGGGCCAAAGAGGGTTTTAAGAAGAGCACAAGTAAATAAAAGTATAATTTCGAGTCAGAGGAACCTTTAGCAGTTACAGCGAGATGAGAGTAAACATAATCATTACACAGTCAGACCATTTTCATTTATTTATAACACCTCAGGGCAATAACTGGTTTGATGGGGCTATTTTAAAATAATTACCGTACTATTTTCTGTATCGTATTCATTCAATTTCCCACTAAAATTAAACAACCCATTTGGAGAAAAATATCTTTTTATTAAAGTAGCATTTAAGAAACAGGTAGTGAGCTTTTGAGGAATTAAGTATTTACATTCGTATGAAAGAAGAACTGTAACAGAAGGAAGTTCTTCCAGGCACTAAAAATACAGCTCTGATTTAGAGAATCCCCTCTCTACTGTGCAAGAAACATGGGTTTTCTCTCACACATGGATTCTTCCTATCACATGCACACTGCACTCTTAGCCAGAGACAAGGAGAGACCACAAACAAGCATTAGCCAAGTGAGCTTTTCCCCATTAAATTTTCCAATTGACCCTACAAAACAACTAAGTGCAAACACTCGTTGACTAGTTGAAAAAAGTCAGTCAATAAAACACTTGAAACCGCTTTACATATTCACCATACTAAAGCAGCTAATACCATGTGTAGTTGATAGGAAAGCAACTTGGATTGACTCTGCAAGCAGTCATCCCTGTGACATCATAACCTCAGACCATGACGGAGAGAGCTGCATCCCCACAGCACCCCCCAAGCAGCCTGGTGTGGGGTGCATGGGTGTGTGGCCTCATGTGGGGCTTTCTCACAGGCATAGGTGCTAGCGGGTTGTAGGGAGGGGTAAGGGTACACCTAAACCCCAAGCACTCACAGCTCCCACAGGACAAGGGGAACTTGCACATCCCTTGTGTGATGTGGGATCCTACTTGCAAATGTGGGATTTGGAAATCTGGACTATCTTTAAAGATCTGTTTGTGTACAGTAACATTTTTTTTTAAGTGTCTAGTCTCATGGTTTGTCCATTATATCGCTGATACTGATCCTCAATATTTAGTTGACTACATGTCATTAAGTAAAATGATAGGCTGCTTCAGTACTGATCTAGTTTAAACAATATAAACTGAGCAGTTTTTCCCTTCAATAGCCACTACACAATTCCGCATTTTTGCAGACACTTGGAAGCTACAGCTGTGTGCTACACCTGACAGAGTAGATCAATTACACGTGTACAGTGGTAAGAGATAAACTCACAGAAGCGTAATCCCCCTGTTTCCTTCCCCATCCACAAGGCTGGGACAAAATAATTTTTTTTTCCCTCTTTTGAGGAGACTTTGTGGCACCTGTACTATCCTCTGCGGTGGTACCAGTGAGATGAGGAGGTGAATGAGCAAGGCTGCCTGACGTCCCACCAGAATCAGGCAGACCAGAGATATGGTGGCAGGTCTCAAAGCAGTGACATGAATCCTGACCATGCATGCCTAATGCATACCCATGTTGTCTAGCCCCAGGCTCAGCTCTTGCTATATCACAGCCACCTTGGCAGATGCCAGCAGCTCCAAAATACTTGGGCCCCAAAAGAGCATGTGTGACTTTTAAGGGATCAGAGCTCCATCCAATGTTTTTGGTCACAGTAGCAAGGTTTTTCAAGGCCTCTTGTCTTCTATGTGACACCTCATGACCCTGGGAGATATCCCCAAGGCCACCTCTTCATCTCACTTCAACTGTGAGCACCATTTGTGCTGGGAGCTTGAGTTGTCCCTATGCTTGCAGAGCCCCTGATGTACCTAGGGGTTTCAGTGTCTCCACATGCTTGTGCAAGCTATTTCCATTTCTATGTCATGATGCTCTGTTGGATGATAATGTGATGTCAAGTCACGTTATGCCCAGAGAGATGTGAAAAGACAGGCTTTAATATGCAGTGCCACTTCTTTATCTTACCCAGCCTCAACGCTGGCAATTAATGCTCCAGCTCAGAAGTTCAAACTTTCATTTAGGGCCACTGAGAAAATTATATTTTATTAATTCTGTGAGATTAATCCTTTCCTCTTCCACCTCTGGATGCCTTCTTTGTGCCTTCAAGAGCTTAAACTAAAGGAAGGAGCTCCTAGCACTTTCAGTGGTCCTGTCATATCATTAGAGGCTCTTGCTCCCAAGAAATGTCTCATCCCCACCAGCATCCCTGCAGAGGAAGAAATGGGACACAGCATCCTCCCTGTGGCAGAAATCCCATATCACAGTCCTCCTGATAAGACTCTTGTGGGAAAATTGCCAGTGACAAAGTCTACCTCCCCAAGTGGTGGACAGGCAATGGCAAAATTTCTTGATCCCTGAAATGAATGCAGTATATAATCTACTTGACACTATGCTGCCAAATCTAGGGACATCAGTGAGCTCAAGAAAATGACTGGAAAAGAGTGTCTTAAAAGCCACTCTTAGGTCTGCAGTCAATCCATTCCTGATGTAGGTGCTACATTCAGAATCTCGCAGGATTCACCCTCACCCCTTCAGCTAATTTTCCCTGAATTCATATTCCTCTCCCTCTACTTTCCTGAAGTAGCATGCCCTTCTTAACTGCTGTCATTTTCATGTTGTTCTTAACTTTTTCAACTCTTGAGAAAGTAAAAATAGTTAAAAAAGGAAAGGGAAGAGCAATATTTTTCTCTTGGCAGTGCTCATTGTAGAGTTCAGAGAATTACAGTGCCTCAGACAAACTTCTCTGCCTGCTCTTGGTCCACTGCAAAGGGAAACCTTTTTCTCTGGGGCTCAAGTTGGGGCATTTTATTTCCCACAAATGGTTAGTTGTCACATTTCAAATAACATTTGGTACTTGTCTGCAGTAGCTTGTTCACCCACCCAAAGCAGCAAGGGAAGCAGGCAGACCGGCCCTCCCTTACAGCCATACATTGTATTAGCCACCCTTATCAAGAGCACACTTCATTGCAGGGTTCACAATTTGGGTCGCTGCTTTCACATGAGATCTCAAGTCTTATTTCAATCTTTTCCTGTTATTTTATAGACCAGTGAACACCATTTTGTTTTATCTTCCTGCCTTATGGTAGACATTCTTTTGTCCTTACAAGTACTTAGGCACAAGCTGTGCACAGATCTAAAAAATAACAATAAACACAGCCTGACGGAAAGCTGAAGCCATTTGTATGAGAGAGGAAAAAAACAGCAACCACAAAACAAATGCAAACCCAATGAAAAACACACTTATCTTGTTAGTTCTGGCTGTGAAGAGATTCACTAGTATGGCTGAGAAATGTTGCTTTCATAATTTAAGACTGGTTGTAAGGGCAATTGGAATTTCTCCCCAGCCATGTCTATTGTCGCTGCTTGCCTTTCTACTCAGAGCATGTACCCTCCTTAGAAGTTTATCTTTCCATCTAGCCTGTGCTAATGGATTTGTGGTTTTACACTAAACTCACATCCCCAATTTCAATCCAAAAGCTTAGTTCACCTCCCATCTTATGTCTACAAGAATCACTGAAGTTCATATCCTTGCCTAGGTGACAACCTTCTGCCTGGGCCTTGGCATTTCTGGGGGTCCAGGCAAAACTGTGCTCCCCTGCTCAAAAATCATAGTAACTGGTCATAGCAAAGAGAGGCAGAGAATCAAGATATGCAAATTCTGGTCCTAGGTCTTGCTTGAATGCAGAATAGGGGCAGTAAGTTATTGACAGGTCCTTGAAAGTATTTTGTCACTGGCTTTGCTGGGACTAGAGTGGACACAACACAGCACAGGAGTATTCCAGCCAAGGTCAGCTTAAAGCTCTTAAGATACTCTCTCATCAATAAATTCTTATTCTTCACAGTCATACAAGTGATTTATTCTGAAGACAAAGGGGTCTTATCTGGAAAGTAAGAAAATGCTGCTATCTGACACTGTTATGCAAACTATTTTACATAGGAAGAACTTTGATATTGCAGTGAATGGGGCATAATTTCTGCTAGGTGCTGAACATTCATGGCCTTGAAATTAATTTAGGCATGTTTGTCCTTGGGACCATTCATTCACTTGAATTTAGCAAAGCACCTTTAGAATGTACCTGAATTAGGACCAGAATTCTTACTGCACGTAGGGTGTGAGTTGATTCATCTTTAAAACTTTAAATGTTGACTTGTGTAACCTTCAGTGTAACCCTCCAAATGAAAATTATTCGGTCTTACTCTGGTAGATACATCTCCTTGGAAAGTTCATGCATAAACTGTATTTAAGGAAGATAGCTTCTAATTATGCAAAGATATTAACAACCATCCCATCTGATTGTAATGAGGATAATTTGCATTATTCCCAAACAAAAAGCTTTGTTAGAAGAGAGTTATGGCTGAAATGCATTTTGCTACAGTCCAGCTAATGATCAGAAAACCATTATTCTACTTCCTTTACAAAAGTTCTATTGCTCAAAAAAGTTGGATCGGTTGAAGATGAACAGTTAACAGCCTGACAGCATATTCCCCATCACTGCATAACCCTCTATTGTTCACCATCACAGTTTCTTAATTTATATGTCTTATAAGCTTCCTTCTGCTCTTTGTTTCATTCTGATAGAAATACACCATTGAACACATATTGCAGGTTTAAATATGGTCTTCTCAAATGTGCTGTAAGGGGCTTTGAACAGATTATAATCCCAGGATTATTTTGGATGTTCCAGAGGACAGTAAGATCTTGTGTGATATTGTATTATAAGATATTATGTGCTGAAGCAGAAGAACACTTTAGCTATTAGGATCAGAGGGATCAATATATTTGTATTATGAAATGTGTAGATTATACAATCTAGGGAGAGATCGTGTATGGAAGTTTGTGTTTAACAATGTGGTTTATGAGCCTGTATGGGATGAATGCACACACTGCATAATAAATAATCTCTTAGTGTTACAAGCTGAAGTTTCAAAGCAGCCTAATAGAGTCATGCATCTAACTCCCTTATGACTTTGAAACCCTAGACACAATATACCAGAAATAGGAAAGGGACTTGAACAGTAATTACAAGCATATTTTGAAACCTATAGAGGGAAAAAAATGGATTAAGGGCATTGTAAATTTAGGAAAGAGAGAGTGATGAACTATGTTTTCTGGGAGCTAAAGGACCAATATATGTTTGTAGCCTTGAAAGTTTATATGAATTATCTGGCAATTGTACTGTATGCTTGTATCAGTGTTTTCTTTGCAGAAAGCTCTAACTCTCTTCAGGGTCTGATAGTTTATTTCCTTATTGAAAAGTAAAATTGGATAGAGGCCAGAGGGAAAGAAATGCATCTGATGGGTATGTGGGTTTCTTGTTGTTTTGTATGAACTGAATATTATTTAATAGGCTGAATCCATAATAGGAGCTGTGATGAGGGATAAAGACAGCCCTCATCTGCGCATGGAGAATCAGCAAAAGGAGGTAGCTTCTCTGATAATGTTAATTGGCATAATTAATGAAAATCAACAGAGAATCAGTAGTTTCCACTACCTGAGAATCTCATCTAGAGTGCTTAAATCTCTTCTGACAACATGAAACAAACTTATGCAAGGTTTGTGTCATATTATAATCAGGCAGCAGTTGGCTGAAATTTACAAGCTTTATTACAACNTGGACTAGACTAATTGCAGGGCCTGCAACACTGAAAAATATAGCCCTTCTGTTAACAAAATTTCAAAGACCTGTGTGGCTACTTCAGCTTTCATTTATGATAGTAAAGAAGTGAACACCAGAATCAACCAAGCCCAGATTTACATGAATTTGTGTATTGTGCTCAACTGCAACTTCCAGGGGAATGTAACTTCTGATTGAAGTGCTGCCTGTGTTCAGGGAGTTGATCCAGGACGGATTCTGCATGGATAGTAAAAGGTGGGCTCCTCCTGAAGTTTTTCTCACATCTGTGCCTCTCAAAGTGTCTTCTTTCTAGCCAGCTATTTGCATTAAAAATTTGGAGCTTAATTGTTTTCCATGTCTCTTCACTTTCTATTAAATTGGATTGAAATAAGGCAGCACGTTCAACACTCATTGGGGGGAAGGGATTCNCTGGGAGCTAAAGGACCAATATATGTTTCTAGCCTTGAAAGTTTATATGAATTATCTGGCAATTGTACTGTATGCTTGTATCAGTGTTTTCTTTGCAGAAAGCTCTAACTCTCTTCAGGGTCTGATAGTTTATTTCCTTATTGAAAAGTAAAATTGGATAGAGGCCAGAGGGAAAGAAATGCATCTGATGGGTATGTGGGTTTCTTGTTGTTTTGTATGAACTGAATATTATTTAATAGGCTGAATCCATAATAGGAGCTGTGATGAGGGATAAAGACAGCCCTCATCTGCGCATGGAGAATCAGCAAAAGGAGGTAGCTTCTCTGATAATGTTAATTGGCATAATTAATGAAAATCAACAGAGAATCAGTAGTTTCCACTACCTGAGAATCTCATCTAGAGTGCTTAAATCTCTTCTGACAACATGAAACAAACTTATGCAAGGTTTGTGTCATATTATAATCAGGCAGCAGTTGGCTGAAATTTACAAGCTTTATTACAACTATGTATAAGGTAAATTAGTTGGAATTAGCAGGGAGCGTATATGTAGAGGTATAGAGAGAAAGACCTGATTTTGGTTTCACTTACATGTCAGTTACTTCGGGGGTTACTTTACTGTCTACACACTTTGTATTTTTCAGTAGATACTTGCTTTGGCAGTCCTAAACACAGATATGTTGGACTTCTTTGTGCATTGCCAGTAGTAATCACATTCAAAAGCTAAGGGAGTCATTTCTGTGTCTGAGGGAGAATTCCTGGACTAGACTAATTGCAGGGCCTGCAACACTGAAAAATATAGCCCTTCTGTTAACAAAATTTCAAAAGACCTGTGTAGCTACTTCAGCTTTCATTTATGATAGTAAAGAAGTGAACACCAGAATCAACCAAGCCCAGATTTACATGGATTTGTGTATTGTGCTCAACTGCAACTTCCAGGGGAATGTAACTTCTGATTGAAGTGCTGCCTGTGTTCAGGGAGTTGATCCAGGACGGATTCTGCATGGATAGTAAAAGGTGGGCTCCTCCTGAAGTTTTTCTCACATCTGTGCCTCTCAAAGTGTCTTCTTTCTAGCCAGCTATTTGCATTAAAAATTTGGAGCTTAATTGTTTTCCATGTCTCTTCACTTTCTATTAAATTGGATTGAAATAAGGCAGCACGTTCAACACTCATTGGGGGGAAGGGATTCAAAGTCATACAGGCAGGCTGACTATATGCATAGTGTGTACATAAGGAAAAAGAATAAAATAAAGAAATTCCCAATTCAGGCAGCTGAAACATCAATCATTCTATGACCCTTCAGCATTTTTTCCCCTCATCTTCCTTCCTCATATTACTTTGCTGGCACCTCTCCTATAATTTTTGTCTCACAGTTCCTACATTTTTCTTGCAGCTCATATTCCTGTTCATATTCCTGTTCTTCTCTTGGGAATGTCTTTCTTATCCTTTCCTCCCTGGAGGTTCACAACTCAGCAGAGTTGCTTTTGCTGTGGGGTTACAATCTAGAAAACAAGGCAACAGAGGAATTTTGCTTTGAAATGACAAGCTTGCCTAAACACATTCAACATGTTCAGTAGGAACAATTTTCCCTTCCCCCTTCCCTATATACGTTCAGTTCTCTTAATTGTTCATCTCTATTCAAAGCAATTTCCTTGGCATACACATTTTCATTAAATGTAATGAAGGAAGGACAATTTAGCATCCCACCTGTGACAACTCAGTGATTTGTATCATGATGACCTATTGTAAATACTTGGGCTTCAGTCAAGATTTTGATTAGTTGAAAGAAGTAATTAAGATTGTAGCCAGAATTTATTTATTCTCAGACAGTTTAATTTAAAAGTAATGTTCATTAATTAGATAAAAGATGAAGGCACCTCCATAGCACTCACTGGAGGAATACCTGAGAATTTACAGTTTGTCTCACTCATTTCATATTCTGAAAAGTTTGTCATATGTGTAGTCTTCACAAGTGGGTACACTATAAGAAAAGCAGAGAAGCAGCTTGTAGAATACGGAGTTTGAAAAACTTGGTGTAAATCATATCTGGAACAATTTGAAAAGATTCTTGCTCTACTGTCACTCAATAGCTCATGAATGATTTGGCCTAGAAATTTCCAGTATGATTTATTCAAAAGGTCTTCATCCCTCCCACTCTGCATAAAAAGAGAAAGAGAGGGTTGGTGAACTTGGAAGCTATTCCCTGGAAAAATGGCAGCAGCAGAGCAGCCGGATGGGGTCTGAAATAGCTTATTGAGTTTGTCACTGATATTATAGGCTTCTGAAGTCAGAAAACAGGAGAATGGACAGCAGCAGCCTATATTGCTGTTGGAGAGGCAGCTTCAGTCTCCTTACAGCCAGCTATTCTTTCGGTCACATGCCAGCACCAAGTCTTAATACATAGGGACTGTTCATACCACTATCACCACGCTGCACAAACAGCACCCTTGCATGGAGCTTCTAATTCTGTGACCCTTCTGTTAGCTCCATAAACCTCTGTGCCCTGAGACACACAGTAATTTTCTCATTGATTCTTGTTGGTCTCCCAGACTCATATCACCATAGAAGCACTCAAGAAACATTTAGGAGTGAAGGAAAGGAGTTTTTCCTTATGATGTATCTTCTACCATCTCCATGTGGCTGTTCATACCATCCAGGGTTAAAAAACTCACTGGAACAAAGCAAACAGCATAGCAGTGATAATAAGTGCTTTAGCAACTTTAGCAAGAAGGAGTACACAATGAAATCTGAAAACTAGCTGTCAGATAATTACAGAGCTTTGTATTGCAGGCTGTACATGTGAATTCCATATGATGTTTATTAAAAATAAGTCCATTACAACAGGAAGCCTCATTCACTTACATTTATGAATGTACATTGAAAGTTTGAAGACCAAATATCATACGAAAAATCTTTTTAAAAATACCTGGGGTTGAGGCCAGTGTTGAAGCAAAATTTACTCCTTCTCCACTCAAAAAAACCACAGAGGAAGAATGTGAAAACATAAAGCTAGGGCTTCCCAGACAAAAATGCTTTTGTCTCCATAGTTCCTCCATCCTCCACAGCCACCTCCAACAGTAAAAACAAGATTGTTACATGTATCCCAGCTCATTAACATATCAAATTGTCCTTCCATAAATTTAAATATGAATAGATCCTTATGTATGAGGGGGATGACTCATTTCAGTGGCTGAAACTGATGGTCAGAAATTGTATCTCAAAATGCTTTTTCAATAGAAAAATGGGAACTCCAATTATTAGAATGCCTACTTCTGGAAGTGTGCCAGCTATGTATATGAAATGCCTCTAAACTTGCCTTCTCTCCTATTTTGCTGGGGTAGTCTGCTGTGATATTTAATTCTGTAGTTGGTTTCCTATTGTCATCATCTTATTCACAAAAGAAGTTTCCACAAGAAGTAGAGCTCCCATTCTTCCACAGCTACAGACACTAGATAAGCATATGATAAGAGGTGTTGTCCAAATAGTGAACTTGCTACACAGAAGCTGGAAAGATCAGGGACCCAATCTAACTCTCATGTGACTTGGCAAAAAAAGTATCAGCGAATCATATTGTTTGCTTGCATGCAAAACTACTTTGGCCTTTGACTTTTTTTACCCTTAAATAAAAATACGAGTATTTTTCCCCTTTGCATTTTTACAAGAAATTCTTGCCTAGTCCAGAATATAAATAAGCCTCATGAACTTCAGTTAAATAATAAAAACACAGGAGGCAGAAAGAAGTTTTCCAAAGCCTTTCATTTGAGGTAAGTTTTGAACAAAAAACAAAACATCAACTTCTCTAACTCATTGTTATGCTTCCATCCAGCAACTTGGAGCTGTTGAAAACTGACAGTAAAACAACCAAACTGGAGTTATTTTTTTCTGTTCTTCAATGAAAGAAAAAAGGTTATTGTTCTTTTCCATCCTACTTAATGGTTCCGGGAATCTGCTGGTGTGCGGGTATGTTTTGAAAGTTTCAAATTACACACCAATTGTTAAGTGAAACAACAGCCAATACTGTGTATAGAAATTGGCAGTAAGTGCTATTTGGAGCAGTTAATCACTGATTTTACATTGATGTTACATATTTTTATTCAATTTAGTGTTGCCTGACAGAAAAAGGAATCCACGGTAGTGAATTAATAAGGAGTGACCTGGTAGTGAATTAGTGTAAATTCTCTTTACAAGGCAAATTATTACTTCTGTTTTATATAAAGCTTAAAAAAAAAGTTGGTAATCCTAGCAAAATCTCACTATGCACGCTTCGGGAAAGCTTGAATTCTCAGGAGTGTGTTTTTGTTACTGGAGACTGACAAGTCAGATTCTTGAGCCCTAGGCAGGAACTCACAATTTTCCTGTAGCAGATTTCTTCTGGGTTTTCATTGAAATAGCTGCTTACCATGTCTTCTAAATCTACCTTCCATTTCTTGAAAGCTTGGAACCAAGAATTAAATGCTTTCTTTTCACCCTGCAGAGCTGCCAGGGAGAGAGGTTAACATACATTTATTTCTACAAACTAGTGATGGTGAATACTACACGTAAGCATGTATTTGCACGATAGCTCTCAATCTGTATCTGTGATGCCTGGCCTATTTTTGGGTGAATAAGCAAGTCCTACATTCCCTGTGCAGAGACACTAACATTATTCATTTAGGGATCACAAATCCATAGCTTGAAAACCACAGTGTCTGAAGAAGCAGATGAGTAGAAGTTACCATCTGTAGGTCTAAATAGCTTCATATAAACTGCCCCAGGATGCAACCAAAAACCAAGATGAAATTCTTCCTTGCATTCTTCCTTTCCTTCTGCTACCCACTGGTTTGCCTCCTTCTCTACTTTCCTTCAGGGAGCCCAATGCAACCAAGCAACTTATTTTATCTCTTCCAAAGGACCATGGCCTCATCCTTTCTAATCCCCCTCATAAAAGACATCTTCTGCTATGGGGTATGTTTGATTAAAGATCTCATCTTTTCTTCTTTCCCTCTTTTTTTTACTATGCACCTCCAGGCAAAAACAAGAACCCCACTATGTCTGGAAACAGCCAGCATGCGATTAAAGCTATCACAACACATAAACATGAAATAGCAATGCTTGTTAGAGGCAGTGAAAAGAGAGTCCCTGCATACTGTTTGTGACCACCTCAGTNAGAGTTGGAGACCCTGCAACACGTTTTCATGGGAACACAATGCCACCTGGACACCAAGTTCCCCTTGAGGGCCACAGTTCTTCTATGAGTGTTCGAATATGCTGTATGACTACTGTGTGCCTACGATTTCTCATGCTTCATGTGTGCTGGCATTTCTAATCTCAAGTAACTGAGTTGGTTTTTTTGATGCATGAAGACAGATAGCTACATGCTACTCCTACCTTACATAAACACATACACAAGAAGAGAAAGAGGGAATAGAAACAGATAAACAAATGCACAAAAATGGTAAGCATAAATATTGCAATGCAGATATGGCAAAAATACATGGCAGGCAGATCTCTGGAGCAACAGATGGATAGCCCACAGCAATAAGCAGTAGTTGTCTATGAAAAATGGGCAAATGCTGTGGTAAAAGACTTGTGACTCTTCAAAATTTAATTTGCCATGAAAGCCCATCATGAATCATGCAAGGGCAATACCTGGTGGAAAACTATACAGCACTGCTTCTTTTCTTCTTAACCTGTGGGATGGAAAGTTATCTGACAGGTTACAGTAAGCAAACATGAATGCAGATACATGGAGATATTTCAGTACTTGACAGCTTTCGAAGTTTGTTGTCAAACTAAATTAGTAGAAGTCTGCCATGTATGAGCAGCCAGAACAGCAGGCAAGATTCTAAAATGTCTGCAGTGAAATCATTGACTTCCATGGCATTCTTACAACCCTCTCCTTCCCTTTGACCTCCACTTGCTACTTCCTAAGATACTAAGGTGTCAGCAGCCAAAAGCAACTGCAGAGGAAGGTTACGACACCCTTATTTACTCCTCAGTCCCTTGCTACTTAATTTGCTGGTACCTGTCAGTTGTGATATGCTCAAAGAAAGGGTAAAGGCCTTTTTTAAATGCTATAAATCTTAAAGAACACTTTTAAGGAGTATCTGCAGTCTCTAAAGAAGGTGGAAAGGACTATGGCTGAAGTTGTAACACAATACGTGTAATGGAGATAAAGTACTCACAGAAGTGTGGCTATCATATGGCTGTGAGGGGCTATGAAGAAGAATTGTGCAGTTACATGTACGTACTGGCCCTCAGAGATCTACTCTTTGGTTTGGAACCCTTGTTCTCCATTTACCTTGTTATGTATTGGTTTGGGTAGATGGACATCTGTAATGTGCAACTTTCCCACAACACGATACAGGAACTGTTTTGTCCACAAGGTGACTGAACCTGCCCTAGAGCTGCTGCCTCCTGATTCAGCTACAAGCTCCTCCTCCCCTATGGTCCTTCTACCTTGCGTGTGGCTGCTGTTTCAGTGTTTTGCTAGGTTGTGCCATATAGATGTTTTTGAGTTAAGTATACATTTCTGTGTGCACAGTGCTCAGCCTTAGGTGGTGTTATGCAAAAAACTGTGAGCCTAAGTCACAGTTCCCAACAGAGAATCCCAAAGCCCTTCAGACAAAATTATTCCTCTCTGTCCTTATTCCACTACACGCCACCAGACCAGCTTTCAGAGATGCCCCTCCTCTCAGCATTCACTCTTGCGTGATGTCCTCAGGGAAGTAAGGAATTAAATGGAATGTATTTTTAAAAGAAAAGCAAGAGAGCCCTCCTGCTGGAGCTGAATAAACTTGAGACAGCTCTGTCAGCTTCATGCCTTCACTTTACAGGAAGCTGTCAGTAAGCTCTTTAAAGTTGGGGAACTTATACAAGCAAAACAGTTGTGCGTGTCACTTGTAATCTACAAGCGCAAATTGCACTATGTTGAAAGCAAGAAAATTCATTATTTTTATATAAATAGATCTTGTAGATTTCATTAAGATTAGGTCAGGCTGCAGAGTTATCACATAGGCTTGTTTTCACTTTTGTTAATCTTCATTTGCAAATGCTGATTAGTGCCACAAAACTCTCTTGCTGTTTACTGCAAAATCCCCCTTCTCTTCTTTTCTTCTTGTCAGGAAGACTCAGGAGAAGGGAGAGGGGAGGGAGGAAGAAAGGGAAGGGCGCTTCAAAGCTAGTAGACAGAACCAGAGGGAACATGAAAGGAGATTTGCTTGAATCAGGAAAGGAAGGGAGGGCAAGAGAGAGAAGCTCACTTGCTCTCTTAACATCCTTGGTGGATCAGGCTCAAGCAGGACCTCCTGATAACAAAGAAATGGCACAAGAACAGTGCAGACGAGTGGGGTCAAAACCCTAGAAACTCCTGAACATTGGGCAAGTTGTACTTACCCCTTGCTTTCCAGTTCTTACATGTTCTTATATCCCTTGAACAGTAATATACAAACCCTTCCCTGTGGCCCATCAGATGACATGATGACTGTCTATTATCTGCAGTTTGCTCTTCTCCCATTCTCTCCTGAAGGAAAGAGTGCATACCTAGTATACTTTGTTATTTTGGAATATTTCTGTTGGTGCTAAATTTTGTGTTTTACACAGACTGACATCTACAGTGCTGTAATCAGCCAGCTTTCAGATTTTTAAAAACATTTATTTAATTGACGTCATTCTATAACAGGAACTTATTCATAGTGCTAACTTCCCGGTGAAACTGGGGCCCCAGGATGAGGAGCCAGAGACATGTAAGGCTGCATGAGGAGGAAGAAGCAACAGAACTGGAGTGCCAACAAAGTGTGAGGAACTTTGAGGGAGGAGTAAGTGTAGGGCCATGGGAAAGCAGCGAATGATGCTGTGGGGGATCTGTATCTGTGCATTCATAGCAAGTGCTCTCACACCAGGACTGGAACATGACCCTTATCTGGACAAGCTTGCCTATATTTTTTTCAGTATGTTTTGTTCCAGTCTCTGCTTCCTGCCATGCTGTGTCAGAATCCCATATGAATCACAAAAGGAGAAGTCCTATTTTTTTTTCTAAACTTTTCCTTTCTCATAGGTATGACTTCATGTCTTCATTTAAATGCTGACTGCTCCTCAAACTCCTTCCCAACAGTATCTGATAACTAGGTCAGTTTTTTAGCATCTAATTGTGTTACCAAATACTGAATAAATACATCAGGGTATTTAAAGTACATGAGAGGTGTGGATTTGCATAATCAGCATTTAGCTTCCCCCAAACTCCATTCTAGAATAATGGCCCCGGATTGCTCTTCAGTGACAGAAACCATTACTGCATGGAGGAAAAGTAAAACTGCTTTCCAAGGATCCCAAGAGTGGAGACTGTGGGAAGCATGTGCGACGTGTTCTTAAAGAAAGTATTCACAGCTATTTTTTTTTCTTTTATGAGTAATATGCTAGAAGAAATTGTAAGTAACAATGCAAAATTAAATGTTGTGAATGTGGTGAGGGGCAATCCTTAGAGAAACCTTATCTATCTTGAATATTCAAGCACATCAACTTGTTGGGCATGATGGCAATTACTGCACTACATATATTGAATTTGCTCTTGTATATACAATATTATCTTCCATAAGGAACAGTAAACTGCAGAACATATTTTGGTAAACACTATTCTGAACATACAGAAATGCTTGAGTGTGCACTTCTGTGCATAATAATGTAGCAATGAAGTACTGCTCTGACAGAGCTGCTGAGTGTAGGGGAGATCACATCCTCTGAGACATTCCTCAGTGTCAGCAGGTTCTTCTTTAAAGGCAGGGAGAGATAGTCTTTAGATGCTCTGGTGTCTCCTAAGTTGGGGTGTAATGCAGGTGTTCCTTTTGTTGAAGTAAATTAAAGAAAAAATGAATGTAGTTCCATTACTCTTGTAGAGACTGCTACAAATCCAGAGACAGACCAATCCATCCATATATACCCATATATATATGCATATTGGCAGAGTTACGGGTACTCAACCTGTGAAGATGCTATCTGAAAGCTTAAAGTGGAGGTGCTTCCCAGCTGGCAATGGATGTTTGTAGAACCACTTTGTTCTGTTTTATTTTTTTTTCCTTTATGTAATCATTTCTGTATTCTTCATGCAACTAAAATCATATGTCCCCTTATCACAGAGTCATACAATCATAGAATCATAGAATGGTTTGATTTGGAAGGAACCTTAAAGATCATCTAGTTCCAGCCCCCCTGCTATGGGCAGGGACAGCTTCCACTAGCCCAGGTTGCTCAAAGCCTCATCCAGCTTGGCCTTGAACACCTCCAGTGATGGGCCATCCACAACTATACTTCAGATGCATCTCCAACCATGTGGTAAGTTGTGCAAGCCACCCTTTTATGTGACTTTTTACAGGAGCGCAGAGTTGGCCATCTGCCAAATATGTCCAACAAGCTGAATACAGCCTGTTGTATTGGCTTTGGAGAACTCACATTAAAGAACCAGTATTCAGGCCTAGAGCAAAACAGGAATATTTTGGCTAAATACTTCTTGTCAGAAGATGCTGATTCACTGAAATGAAGATTTTTACAGAAAAGGGCTAGATCCTCTAGCATTTTCCTTTGGCATTACATGTTGGCTTCTTTTCAGTTAAAATGTTTTATTTGAGAGGTTAAGATGACCTTCATGTTTGAGAATATAAAGTAAATTATAGTTTTAAAATGAGAAAAATTTAACACATCTGTTTTAAAAAGCAGTATTTTGAAATCATAGAATCATAGACTAGTTTGAGTTGGAAGGGATGACGGAGGTCATCTAGTCCAACCCCCCTGCAGTAAGCAGGGACATCTTCCGCTAGATCAGGTTGCCCAGAGCCCCATTCAACCTGACCTTGAAAGTTTCCAGGAACGGGGCACCTACCACCTCCCTTGGCAACCTGTTCCAGTGTTTCAGCACCCTAAGCATAACATACGTCTTCCTTGTATCTAGTCTAAGCCTCTCCTCTTTTAGTTTAAAACCATTACCCCTTGCCCTATTGCTACAGGCCCTGTTAAAAAGTTTCTCCCTGTCTTTCTTATAAGCCCCCTGCAGGTACTGAAAGGCCATTCATGTTGTTCAGGGAGGACCAGTTCACTCATCCAAGTGAACGTGTGGAAACTGAAATATCAGCATCCTTCTTAATTGAGATGGGACTCTCTTTAATTACTGTTACTAGTTTTCATTATGTTGTTAAAATTCTTCCCTTACTCAACTGCACAAGTCTCTCTAGTCACAGTACTCTACTGCCTGTGTTTCCTTCCTCTCTGCAGAAGTTCTGCACTGTATACAGTGATTTCTCCAGCCATACTTAAAGAGCATAAGCATTATGTCCCCTCTTAAAAGGCACCCTGTGTTTTCAGGAAAGAAAATGGCCACAGAATGTGCACATGACTTTTGGATGCGTGTGTTTTTCTCTTGGTTTCTTCCTTTCTATGTACTTCATACGTGTTATGTTAAAGGTTTCAATGCCAAATTCTCTACTGGTACAAGTGGGTAAAGTTCATTGTAATTAAGACATCTGTGATTCTTTATACCAACAGAGAATTTGCTCTGTTTTATTATTTTTTTAAAAGGTGCCTCTTCCTACTGCTGCCCTCTAAGCTTCCTGCACTGAAAACCTTTCCCCCGCTCTTTTTGATGCTGCTTCATTGTGGAGGCCATAAAAACATGGATTCAGTGGTGAAACAGCATCACTTTTCCTTTTTAATCACAACGCAGTGAACCGAGAACACCTGTAAAGTCATGGGGTGCGATAGGGTGAGAGGCTCAATTGCAGCTGAGGCAGGCGGATATGGGGTATGAAATTTCCAGCAGAGAGGACAGTAGCCTTCATCTGAAGAGACAATAACTTCTTGACACACTTTAATTCAATCACTTATGATTATCTGACTCTATCCTTGAGAAATAAGGATAAAAGGCTCTTTTAAATTGACTTTAGGTCCACATAAAAGGTTGCACCAGTTCAGTTAAATTCATTTTAAACCTAATTATTTGAATCAATGACGCTTTGTGTGCAGACAATATCTAAGTGTTACGCTTTCTGGATGTAGTGAGTCCTACAGAGGAAAATGAAATGGCTGATTTTTTCTCACAATCACACCCCACTGGGACTGAGAAAGGAGTTTTGAAAGATTGAAATTTGTCTTTCCTGGACATTTTCCTATTTGAGGTATTCCAAAGAGCTTTCTAGTAATAAGCTGGATGCTGGTGTTACAGAGACTGCACAGACAGACACAGAGACTGTTAATTCAGTAGCAATACCTCCAAAAGAGCCATGGAGGTTGAAGTCTCTATTACTAAAAGGGAGACTGCTGGAAATCTGCCTTAGAAGTTGCTTCTCTGGGACACCCCTGTGGATGGCCTTCATCCTGAAAAGCCTGAATTTCCATCTGACACCAGGTGCTATTGCAATATTCATGTTACTTTTTAGGAAGCTATACAGCAAGCTTACATGCATGGGTTGGGTCCTGGGAAGTTAGGGGAGGATGCTGTAACAGAGGACAGGAATAGAGCCCTCCTGGGGCAGGGAAAAGGTTATGTAGACAGAAGCCAAGAGATCAACTAGCATCACTGACGTAGAGTGAATACATTAATGTTTCTGCCAAATTCAAACTGTAGTGAAGGACTTTCAAACCCTTTTTTTGGTCTGTCTTGGTGCTTGGCAGCTAGACAGAGACTGAAGGCTGCTGCTGGGTACATAAATAGCCAGAACCAGGCTGCAGTTGTGACACACACACACACAAGCACCACTGCATCACCTGGAGGCATCCCAGTTAAATGGAATTACCATCCCCACCAAGTCACAGCTATCACTATTAAATGTCATTAGCCTTAAATTAGGTTTGCTCCAAGAGATGTCCCTATTAAATGAATTTCCTGATTAAGTCCAAGTGGCATGTACTTTAATATACTCTGTTACTATACACAAGTGGTTTTCCTAATTTTATTGTTTCTTTGACTCTTAAGTTTCTGGCTGTCATAGTATTAAGTCCTCAGTTAAACTCTTAAGTGCAAAAGCTTTGCATACGCAAGCCCTTTTATCTTTGCAATGTCATTTTCCCATTTTATTAAAGGGAATAGAACGAGTTTCAAAAATCAGGGCCTTGGTCGTATAGGACAAATGGTATGTGAAAAGCTAAAGCTAACACAATTGGTCTGGGAATCAACTGAAATCTTCAGCAGACTGCAAGCTGTTGAAGGGGTAAGTGGAGATTGTGTACAAACAATCAAATGAGTATGCCATACTTTCAATTTTCCTGTCAGAGTTCCTGCTCATTCCTTCATGGCTGGACTGGAATGAACCCACTCTAACTTTTCTCTCTATGGATGTTCAGGGATGTTACAGTATGAGTTGTCTGCTCCTTTTCCTTCCTCCTCATCTGGTTGCAAATTACCAAATTAGAAACTTGAAAACTTCTGGCATTCTGCCATTGAAAACTGAATGGATTTCCAGTGTTTCAATTAACGGTTTGAAAACAATGAAGAAAAATGGTATACCACCAAATATTTGCAAGAAAAACAGTTTTTGTCAATGTGATGGGTTAGCCCTTGGCTGGGGGCCAAACCACACATGCCCGCTCACACAATTCCCACCCCTATCCATGCCTAGAGGAGATCATTAAAGGGGTAGTATGTAAAGGTTCTGACTGGGTAGGACCAGCCTGATTGGCAGATCCTCTAGTGTTGACTAGCCAAGTGGCTTTTGCTAAATGTGTATCCCAGCTTTTGGGG